>JYFJ02000730.1:72500-112718 GCA_000934665.2 Catajapyx aquilonaris | reverse complement strand
CTCTCTGTGTTACTTTGATTCTCAAATCCTCCTGAATCCCTCCTGGTTATTGTGTTGGGTCTGTATCCACCAATAGACTCAATTGCTCTGTCAAACTAGTGGTGCTATGCAATATTCACCATCATCCTCACCAAAATTGCAGGGTCCACTATACCATTGTTTCCAACATTTGTCAGCACGCTGATACGGCTGATATATACCATGGCTTTTTGCCTCATTTGTGATTTGGAGTGGATTGAGGTACTTCCTCTTGTGCCGGGGCTTCAGTTTCAACTTGTTCAACAATTACAGATGGCTGGGGTAACAGATACTGGGGTTTCTGGAACGGGATCCTCCTCAACAATGCGTCCTGTCAACAATTGCCTGAATCGTGTCCTAGAGCGCGTCCAACGCCCACATGTGACGTCACGCATGTGACGTCACGGCGGGAGAGCGGTGATGCGCATTCGGAAGCGCCAGTTGAGCCGAGGTAGGGTTAAGGAATACGCTGTAATGACTGTAGGTCGCCATATTTGATCCAGATCTGAGAAGTTGGCAGCATTTTCTGCAATATTTCCGCTATTTAAATCAATATTATGTTAATAGCGAGTTTTATTAAATTGTACTAATTTATTCCCCGCAGTTTAATTCTTAAAATATTTTTTGCAGAAACCCGGTGCATGGACAGGAAGCGCAGCCAGCGCCGCGCAGACAAGTGTTCATTCCGGGCACTAATCCTAAGTCGATTGGAGTTTGGTCAGTGTGTTTCTTTTTAAGTCTCAATTTTTCGTCCGTTTTGCTTCATTCTTACTCTCCATTCCTCTCCTTTGGGTTCAGCAGGTTGCGGACCAGTCATATCCGAAGATGGCCGGACAGAAGAAGCAGGTAAAATTAACCGGGACGCTGGGAAAGAGGGACAAAAGGGGGTGCGGTCCACGTGGAATAGAAAAGATGGCAGCTAGGCCTAGCTCATTTTTTACTAATTATGTTCATGTCGTGGAAAATCTGGATTTAAAAAAAGTTAAATAGGAATTATTTGGATGGAAACAAAATTTCAGGATTGAAATTGGCAACATCCTGGAAAAATGATTTAACCATTTCAGTTTACATGCCCCGCAGCCCCCGCAGCAAATATTAAACCAAAATTCGAATTATTCCAGCCATTGATAACTAATTTTGCAAATAATCATAATAAGCACTCGTTGCGGTGTTTTATATAAGCCTGGCGCAAACATCACCATGAAACAATTTTTAATAATATAAATTGAAAGGTGGTTAAAACTACAGTAGAAATCGACCATCTCGCTCTGAACGTAAATCCATGTTTTCTCATCATACATTGTAATGTGTACGATGAATTTTTATTGGCCAAAATAATGAGTATTAGGGCAATGCCGACACGAGGGATCGCTTCTTAGCGTAGAACAATTTTTATAGTCGCATTCGGTTGCAAATTACGGTAGAAAACAGACTGCGAATAGACGAAACTCTGGACTCGTAAACACACTGCAGTAGAGTGTGTACGTAACAGACAAATTTTATCAAAAATCTGAAGTCGTGATGGTCCGCCGTAATTATTGTGGATATACTTATGGCCTAGATAGGCTGAGCCAGAATTTCCTGTAATTACCTCCCAATAATGAGCTGTATGTAGAGAGAGGTTCAGGTGGTACCCAACAGATGGCGCTAGTGGTAATGTAGCACCAAATTCAGCGCAAATTGAATTTTGTGGCCTGTCCGGCAGACCGAACCCTATTTCTGGTGTATGCAAACCGTCCGTAGTAATACCGGTAAGCATGCCCAAGTGATGCCCGCACTAGAAACACGTCATGATAATCATGAACCCCTATCAGAAGGGATGATGTGATGTGTGAGCATGTCCATTGCACGTATGAGCACCCAGAGCGAGACCCTCTGTACTTTACAAAAGGGTGCTTGCTTACAACATAGCACACGGATCACCCTCGGGTGAACCGTGGGGTATGGCTATCAAGACATACCCAGCACATAATATTTCCGCACCGGGGGTAGTTGGTCGCCTACAAGCGCCGGCGCCCCCCTCATAATACCCAAAAGACAATTATAATCGGTACGCTCAGTGTCGCCATGCACATGATGACATATATGGCTGTTGACTAATCACCAACGTGCATGTTGTTGACCCATCACCATCGTGCATGTCGTTGACCCGTCACCAACGTGCAAGTCGTCCACTCGTCACCAACGTGCATGTGGTCGACTCGTCACCATCGTGCATGTGGTCGACTCGTCACCAACGTGCATGTCGTGGACTCGTCACCAACGTGCATGTGGTCGACTCGTCACCAACGTGCATGTGGTCGACTCGTCACCAACGTGCATGTGGTCGACTCGTCACCAACGTGCATGTCGTGGACTCGTCCCCAACGTGCATGTCGTTGACCCGTCACCAACGTGCATGTCGTGGACACGTCACCAATGTGCATGTGGTCGACTCGTCCCCAACGTGCATGTGGTCGACCCGTGACCAATGTGCATGTCGTCGACTCGTCACCAACGTGCATGTAGTTCCCAAAGTTGCCACTTTCGGCACTCAATAATCAGACACAACAGGTTCACTATATAGGGGTCAGAGAGGTTGGGACACACTTCAACAGTAGTAGTGGCAGCGCCGAAATTTGGCAAAGGGTTTCACTACAATAAATCATGTAGTGACGGAAGCTAATTCGCATTTTCATTGTGGCGTTTTTGCAGAAGAAGGCAGCTGAGAGCATCAATGCTCGCTTAGCACTGGTGATGAAGTCGGGTCGGTACGTCTTTGGCTACCGGCAGACCATCAAGACCCTGAGGCAAGGGAAGTCCAAGCTTATTATCATCGCCAACAACACTCCGCCGCTCAGGTTTGTTGCCGCGCTTTACTAGTACGAATCGACAATTAATTTTCTGATTTGCTTTTGCAGGAAATCTGAGATTGAGTACTACGCTATGCTGGCCAAGACTGGCGTCCACCACTACTCGGGGAACAACATTGAGCTGGGCACGGCGTGTGGTCGATACTTCCGCATCTGCGCATTGTCCATCACCGACCCTGGGGACTCTGACATCATCAGGTCCATGCCCGCAGGAGAAGGGGGCCAGCCTGCGTCACAGCCACAGGCTGTCTGAAAAATGGGATCTATGGAGTAAATAAAAAAAATTCAGTGATAAAACTTTGAAGTCTGGTTTCCTTGTACTGTCGGAACGATCGATAATTCACCAACGCCCTTGCTGCAAGGAAATAAGGTCTTACATATTCATAAGTGGAGATGAATGAGCAAGACGCAAAGTAGAAGTCACTTCTGACATTTATGTACCCATTTAACGTACAACAAAATGATTTTTTTTTTGCTTCTTTTTCCGTCTACTCCTGCCGCTAACACAAAACAACAAACGGCACTTTTTTTTTTCTTCTTTCTTTCTTTTTTTTTTTTACACATCACTTGTCCTCAAATACAGTTCGGTTGGCAAATTAATGTACTTTTTTGTGAGCACAAAATGCAGAATGTACCAGCACCACGCAAGCAATTGGCCGTAAAATTCTGATGGACAAGTTCGACTTCAAAAAAATTGGACCGCTGTTACGCAATAATGAGTCAACCCACACGAGAACCGTTATGAGATAAATTTTTTTCGATCATTTATGGCACAAGTATGCAGATTTCACCAGTGTGATTTTAACGTACTGAAGTACGATCCTTTGGGTGTACGTATTGGTGGGTTGACTCGTTATTGCATAACAGCGTCCAATTATCGTTACGTACGACATCATGTGGATCGATCCTTGTTATGTACAGAAACATTTGCAATAATTAACTCAATTTTAACGTAATTTTTCTGCGCTACATTTTAAAATCTGGCCGTCAATAATTTTTGCGAATAGTTGCGTTTGGTCGTACACGTCACGCTGCTACATCCTGAATGTGATGCACAAAAAAAAAAATACAGGCACACAAAGCAAGGTAACCACTGTTGGGGAGGGGGCGAAAAGGGAATTGGGGGAACACAACTGGTGGTCTGGGTCTTGTATAATTAATTTTATATATATTTTTTAATTATTGAGATCAGACCCATTGTTTTTGCTTTTTTTTTTTTTTTTAAACCTTCCCTTTTTAAAAACATAACAAAAAAAGAAGCGTCCCAACTGGCGGACACTTTTTAAGTCTTTCATGGGGAAACATTTTACGGAGGGGGTTTCACAACAAAAGGAGATGGGACAACGCCCTCTGCTTTTGGAAACGACGACGACGACAACAAAGTAACATGATTGTTCGGCCGCTCAATTTATTTTGAAATTAGTTCGCCAATTGTTTTAAAAAAGCGATTTTTTTGCATTATTTATTGCTGTGACTGAGCTCCCGATTTGCTTGGTTGATCGCTGCTAAATAGCCCTGACTTAACAGTACTCTATTTAAGATGCATCAGAGGGACCTTCCCATCGTACGTAAGAACGGGGGTTAAATTATTTAAGAAAAAGCCTGGACCACCTATCAGACTAATCCGTGTTTCCAACAATGGCCCCCGCAGTTTTCAAAAAAAATATCGCCCTTTGCAGCCACTCGTATGAAACTCCGTAAAATGCAATTAAATCAGGATCTTTTCTGGTTAACGGAGCTTCGTAAAACTGGCTAAATGACTGGGGGAAAGCTTCACGTAACATTCATTGAAAAAAAATGCGTTCTTTCGACCAAAAAAAAAAAAAGGTTGGTCACCAGTGACGCCCGGTGTCGACCTTTTCAAAATTTAGCTGACGCCAGCAGATTTTATTTAAAAAAGGCGGCCAAATTTCACGTATACGCTGACTGTGAGGTAAATTCTGAAACATGCCTCGCTGCGAGTTGGCCCATGTTTTTTTTTTAACAGGTACAGTCTTGTCCTCAACAACTGTTGATCAAACGATGACGACTCCATTGTGCGTACGATGCCGATTCCCATGGAAGCAGACCAATTCGTAGCGAGACAGCCAAGTGCGTAGATTCAAATATAATTCCGAAGAATGTTGATTCTACGCACTCTTTTGCGCCACTGATAAGAAACCACTACTGGAATGAATAAGAGCATCCGGACTTCTCGACTGGAACGTCCGGAACCACCTGGTCCCCTCCGCGGTCCCTTTCCTCCCTGTCCGTCCTCCGCCCGGCCCCTTCCCTCCCTCCCCTGCTCCGGATCTGCGCCGCCCTCCCCACCCACGAAGGAGGGCAGTGTCCGTTCTCCCCTTCCAGTCCCGCAATGTTGTCCCCACCTCCTGCCCCTCCTTCAACCCCACCCGCTCCGGCCACCTGCTTCATCCAAGGGTGATCCATGACTTCCTTCGCAGTGAGTCTGTCCAACGGGTCTTTCCTCAACAAGCACCTGATCAGACACTTGGCCTTCCAGGACACCCAGTCAGGGATAGCGAATTCACCTCGGCAGATCTTGGCAAACAGGCCCACGTGCTCCGAAGCATGGAACGGGTACCTGCAGAGAAGAAAAGTGCACACATGAACATTACATCCAGCAATTGATATCACTGAGCTACGTTGCTTCAATGCGAATTAATTGAATGTACGACTTTAGGCTGCCGGTCAACTGGCTGCCGGGTCAATTGGCTGCAGGTTAACTGGCTGCAGGTCAATTGGCTGCCATGACATTTTCACAATGACAAATTTATTTAACATGAGGGCACAATTAATGATACGTATATCAGCGTCAGCATGAAGGTTGGCAGAGCCTCAATAATGTTCGTTGGCCTGTGGCGCCACAAGACGGGACAGTATTGGTGCGGTCACCCCGAAACCCATACCGATGACAACAAACACAACGGGAACAGCCTTTTTCGTTAATAAACCTGAATGTTGGTAAAGCCACAATAGTGTTCGTTGGCCTGTGGCGCCACAAGACGGGCAGTAAATGTTGCGGATTCAAAACTCACATTAACCGCATTAACTAAAATTATCACGCGCGGGCGACGTACCGTACCTGGCAGGGCCACAAGGCGGACAAGTATTGGTGCGGGTGCGGTCACCCCAAAGCCATACAGATGACACCAACACAACGGCCACACCTAGTTAATCCACTTGAACGCCAAGTTGCATTTATGTACTCTGATTTTCATTCTGCAAAAACCTTATTTTCACCGCAGCCAGATGGCACAGCAGCCAATTGGCATGGCAGCCAAATGACAGGCAGCCAGATGGCACAGCAGCCAATTGACATGGCAGCCAGTTGTCGGGATACCGAATTAATTCATCCCAATATTTCTCATCAACCTTTGTCCCTCATGCTCTCGCTACAATCTACAAGTTTCGTTATCTCTATCAGACTGCTGACCTTCCGACTAGCATGGTGTAGAGCATGACCCCAAGGCCCCACATGTCGGCAGCCTTCCCGGAGTACTTTGCGTTGGAGCGAAGAACCTCAGGGCTCACGTACGCAGGGCAGCCGTGCTTCTCCTGCAGGAGGTCGTCCTCCTCGTCCTCCAGCACAACGGCATCCTCCAAGGTCTCCAGCACCAGTTGGGTCCTGTTCAAAAAAAAAAACATGAGGTCAATCCGTATCTAACCCGCTTATCTCTCCGTACCCAAATGTGGTGTAACGAAGCTTGGTTCACTTTGATAAAAATTATTATCAACATGAACCAATTGATTACCATAACATTTCATGGGTTTATCCCAAGAGAATGTTTCGTTTACCTCTGTGCGTTTGCAAAGACGAACTTCCTGAGCTTGAGGTCCCTGAGTACGAGCCCTCTCTTGTGGCAGTCCCAAACGGCTCGAACCACCTGCCTGAAGAGCGGCCTTGCCTCCAGCTCCCTCAGCCTCCTCCGCGTCCTCACGTAAGAGTGTAGGTCTCCATGGCTCCGGGGGAACAGCAGGTACATGCACTTCGACCCCACCACCACTTCCCTGGGTCGGCACACACTTTCGCACCCTTCCATCCGAAGGTGGGCCCACATCAGGGATTGACCCGTCTGGTTACGAGGCGCCACCTTAAATGAAAATACAAAAACCACAATTAGTACCAAATAATTACGACGTACAGCACACAATTTTATCAATGAAAGGTTGACTCGGGCGACGCAGTATCAATGAAATCAAAAAAGACCAATAACCTAACCTGCGGACAGTGACCACTTTTTTCGTTGGCCAACTTCGGGAAGCGACTATTTCCGGCTCAAGTCATAACAATGTACAAATGCTGTTGAATTTATGTTCAACTCCATGGTTAAATGACCCTCTGGCGCAGAGCCAGGCAACATTTTCCTTGGTTGCCTGCCTCGTTAAGACTTCCATATGTAAAGCTTCCGAAACGTAACGAACACTAAAAGATACATTATGTACACCAGTTTGGACGAGGCCGCAACCAAAATCCTGTCCATCTCGATTAAAACGTGTCCTGGGCGTCAGTTGCGTGCAGAAAATGTCGGATGTAGTAATTCCCTTTAAAACCAACTCATGAAGTGGTCATCAGCAGATCAAGCGATGCTGGACCATCTGTCAGAATAAAGAAGGTGTGCAACACTCGGCAGACATTTTCAATTCTTATATAGACATGTATATTAGAATCATACACCTGTTGCTTACAAATGCAAAGCTAGTCGACTATACAGAGAGCAATTCTCTTGCGGATCCGAGCCAAAATTTTATTCCCAGCCACGTTTTCTCAACAAAGACATCCCTTGAATTATTGCGCTCTTTGTACAAACATAAATTGTAGTACAAAGTATTCAAATATGTAGGCGATGCGCCAGAGAGAGAGAGAGAGAAAAAAAAAAGGAGTTCAATTTATTGTCCAACGGATTCCCCCGATCCTCATAGGCTGTGTGGTAACGACACACACACACGGAAATAATTTTCCTTGCAAAAGCTCCAGGCCTTGTCTCGTTCAACTTGCCAAGGTTGTCTGTTGACCTGCATATAAATAGCATGAGATTAAGTGAATGCTGACTAACAGAGAAAAAACTTTTTTGATGTTGAAAAAAAAAAAGACATGTTCATTCACAGCACATTTTCCCTTCATATTTTTCCGAGACGTACTTCGAGTGATAAATAGCCAACCATGCTACGGGTTCCGTAGGTCAAAACCAATCTAATGCGTTGTCAACTGCAAAATTTCACAATTCTCTAACGACCTTTTTCTGAGTCTTCCACGATGAAGAAAAATTGATATGATAACATATCTCTCTCGATAGGCACACCTTCACAAAACTTGGAAACGCGCAGCTTCTTAAATGAAAAACTTTGGTCGGCTCTTGCCCAATAAGTCTGCTCAGGAAATAGTACGGAGAAAAAAAAAGTCGTACTGTTTTAGCAACCTAAGTAGTCAATAACTTTTTTTTTCCCCTTGCTAAAGTTTTGTAACTGATGGGTTTCACAGCAAAGGGGGATATGGCTTGAAGCCAAAGCAATTTTGCAACAAGTCTCAGCAGATTACTGCATCTTCATTCTAAAAGTGCACAAATCACAATTTGCCCAACACATTTCATACATGAAAAACATATCAAGTAACAATATTTTTTTGAAAAAAAAACACATTGTGTCGTTATCAGATTAAGGAATTTCCGTCCCCCATCTGCAACACAGACGCTTTTTCAACGTAATCAGCACAGGTGATATTTCCTGATCCAAGGCTTTGCCCGACATATGTCTCAACATGTACGTCTGGCATGATGCTCTACAGTTGTTGCATCCCATTCACAGCCGAATTGGCAAGGATTTCAAAACGCCTAATTTATTTTCCAATCAACTTGTACCGGCTCAACATCATATCTATCTGTGTAGCAAGTACGTTACAAAATGTAATGTTGTGTAAAACACTTCTAAAAAAAAAAGTCCATATCACTAAATCATCACAAATTAAAAAACGGTTGAATTTATTACAGAGATGTACGAAATTATGAGTTTGCTAATTCACGTTGGCACATATACCAGATCTTACCAACTAGTATGAATTTTCCTTGAACAATTGTGCAATTTTGTTACTTTGAGATTACATAGTACGTGGAATGTATCAATTGGTGCCGTACACAATGCCTTTCTGATATGTGCAATAACTGCTTTTCCATGTCTGATAACAATGCACATGGTTCGACATGATGCATTGTGAATCCGATTAATCCCTAATACCTTGCAGACAAGCTCCGCGTCATCCTCAGGTGCTGACGATGGTAAGGAGCTGCCAGGTTTCGCTTGCACGCACTTCAAGAGGGCGCTTCCATCCTTCGGCTCCAGAAGTACATACTTGCCCTTAAGAATGGCCGAGGTCGGTAGAGGTGATGTGGGAGAGGCAGGGCTTGCCGGTGGTGAAGAAGGTGGGAGGACAGCAGCGGAGGTGGTGGGTTCAGATTGCGCTGGGTTCAGGAGAAGTGACGGGCGGTGGGGGCAGGGAAGAGGGGCAGACGAGGAGATGGCAGCTGCCCCTGCTCCTGCCCCTTTCCCTGCTACGAAGCCCTCACATCCACTCGTGGCACCAACATCTAACGACCCACTCATCCAACTCTCTGCTTCAAAGTCCTCAAGATACGGCCGCTTCAAGCACAACCTACAGGACGAAGAAATAATATGACATTAGTTCATCATATGTGTATACAACCTAATTTTTAAAAAAATTATCCTAATACAGCCCGTGTGTTCACATATTAAGATGAATATTGAATGTCACGCTAGATTCATACAATGAGAAAATTTGAAATTATTTTCTCTCGGAGTTTCCCACACATTTGCATCACCGTCAACCTTCAGCGAACAGCTACAAGCGGTGCAGCGTTATCAATGATATTCGCAATGTTGAGGGGAGGGGGGGAGCTCCCACTGGTTTTCTTTGCAAAACAAGTCAGACCATGTGTAGAGCAAGTTTTGCATTTTTGCACACTGACAAGAAAAATACTGCACAACAAGTTGTGCAACGTTATTCGCACAGGTCAGGTTTTGCACGTGGATTGAGTACGTACACCACCGGCACAGTAAATGTTTACACTCACTTTTCAAAATAAAAAGTGAGAGACCTGGATTGTGTGTGTGTGTGATCCCCCATGCCAAAATTTAAAAATGCAAGGCCGCATCAAGTGCGACCCAGAATGAACCAGTCTGCAAAACATTTCTTTGAGATTGTTGCATCAGGCTGTGACATTCCCAATCAATTTGTGAAAGGGGAACAGGTGACCTTTGGACTGCTTATGATGCAATCTGAATAATTTTAATCGTGCAGCATCCAAATACTTGCATTTGAAGTGTACTGTGTGTGTACAAAGGCTGCAAAAAAATTTTTTTAAAGGATTCCTTCAAGGTGAATGCGGACAATGGCAAAGTGGCTGCCAGAGTGTGGCTAATGTTCTGCATTTTTTGGGGGAGGGGGAGAGACCCTCAGGCACAAGTGGGTGAAGGACATGTACCACAATCCTCAATCTAGTTGGTTCCCACTACACTTTCGCAACCAAAAAAATTCACTCACTAGGAACCAATAAGAGAGGCAAGACATGCAACCGCTGACATTGCTCCGACGCAATCAATGGTTGTGTGGCTCAGTGTTTTTCTTTTTTCTGCTCAACTTTACCATCCAGATTTAGCCTGATTTTTATTGTAAAAATCGTGCATTGTTAACACAATAGTGAAGAAACTGCATTTTAAAAAAAAATAAAAATAAAACGTTACACTATTGCAATCCAGCCAAAAAATTGCAATTTCTATATTTTAAAAAGGCAACAATTTTACTTCATTTTCTCAAACATTACATGCAATTGCGCAAGAACCAGGCTTATTAAGTAGGCAATTAAATTCGATTCCTAATAAAATTATTTAAGAAAAAAAACACTTGGGGAGTAACAAAAAGAAATATATCCAAATGGTTTTTTTTGTACAGTACATGCTGTACTTCTAGTGATTAAAATTACCCAATTACCGTGAGTTGTTTACTGGCTAATATTGTAATGGCTCGCTATAGAAAATTGGCCAATAATGATGAACGGACCAAATGCCAATTATAACTAAGATTTCAACCTCAGAAATGAAATTTTATACAGTTTTCTTTTTCCACAGGTTTTGAAATCGTTTCTCTAACCTTCAATTTACTTTCAAAGGAACATTGTCAAAAAATTTAGTGACTCGTTTTGTTCCGCGAAAATAGTGTGCCGTCAACCGGAAATTCCTATTCTGATTCAATAGAAGGCTGGTGACCACTTTGTCATTATTTAAATTTAAAAAAAAAAATTACATCCGTCTGATGCAAGTACCGGGTAGGTAAATTTCTCAATAATAAACATCGCAATATATATAAATTGTACTTAGCCTTCACACAGAAATCAGGCTTCACCAAGCACGTGTAGCAAACACGTGTCGCGCACATACAACCTGCAATAACTCCAATGTAATTAAACCGCGCACTTACACCTGCACGTATATCCGTGTTGCGCACAATATTCCACCTGTATTACCTCTCCATCACTATGCATCATATTGGCAAACTTTATTTTAGTCAGGCATCAGAGTTGCATCGAGTTAAGCAACAATTCCCAGTATCTGTTTGGGAGGGGGGGGAGCTAGACCATTTAATGTTTCAACCCACCCAACCGCACCCCCCAACATCACCCCTTTTTGCGTCACCACACATCTTGCACCATACCAGCTCAATCCCCCCCCAGCCCCCACCTTCCCCCCTTCAACGTGCATAGAACCAACTGGAACCGACCTTGGACCTTGTCTCCTTCACAACATATACAACATAAGCATCCACACCCTAACTATATATACTCCAGGAGCAGACTTTATGATCAGTCAAATATCCACTTACCAATAAATCCAACAAATCAATAGGGAAATCCCACAAATCCTAACCTCCTGAGACCCCTAGTAAGTTTAATCACCTTTTTTTTACACGCGTTTGAGTTAGTCAGAAGGTGCTGGAAAAAATAAAGGTACAGTATACTGTACCAGGGGTCTCAGGAGGCTAAATCATCATGAAGTCCCACTGTGAAGGCCATAAATCATTGATCCAATCACATGAATCTAATAAGTCATTATGACAGTCACTTATATCAATCACTGTGAAGTCATACAAATCACCTAAATCATCGTGAATGCTATTAAATACCACAAATTATGAATCCATTATAAATCCAACAAATCATCATGAAGTCCCATGAATCCAACAAATCCGCGGGGAGGTGAAGTAGCACTGCGGTAACGTACGCGCCCACGGATATTAAGGGTCCCGGGTTCGATCCCCACCCGGGGTTCCCCACCTTTTATCCATGCAGAGTTGAGGCCATCTCTGGCTTCATTTCGGGTGGCAATTTCCTAAAGACTAATCCACCCGGGGGGAGCTCACAAAATGACGATTAGAGACATTGCACATCCTACCTACCCTGGAGTAATTAATTTTAAGATCTTCTTATACGGCTCCAATTTCCGATGGTGGTAATCCACCCCCCTTAGAAAGGATATGGTAAATCCCAATGGGGTAATGCAACAATAATCGCATGTACACTACCGGTATATGAATTTATGCACGATTTACGCAACAAATGTGACTTACGGATAATATGACACCATTTGAAGCAACAACACGTGTGTGTGTTTGTGCACACCGGATTTATAAGAATTGAACGATGATTCATTATGGAAAATTGTGTGTGCCGAATATATTGCGCATATACAGCCAAACGTGAATGCCGCTCATTGCATACAATGTTGCTCAAGTTCTCATACAAAAGAGGCACAGATTATGGATTGTTCACCCCCAGAATAAAAGCAGGTTTTATTGCGAAACTTCTTTTTTTTATATCGTAGTACACACTTGAACTTATCCATACCCAAAATGTGATGTGTTACACAACTAACAGTGTTACAAAATGTACACACACTCGCACTTGTTTCTCTTTCTTTTTATTTTGGAACAAGCTTTGGTCTTTGTACCCCAGGGGCTAATTTCCTGCGACATTTCGAACCCTTTCGAAGGCGGGCCCTGGGAGAACAGTATGTGTTTGCGTCACCTTCGCAAAACCGGGCTGGAGGTGATTTTGAAATCAGCGCGGCGGAGAGCCGGGCCAGAAAGTCCTGCAAGGTCACTTACGAGGAGAGGTCACCTGTCCCCTTCACATACACAACACAGATTCCCCTCCTCCTCTCCCCAGCATCCACCCACCCACTTCCAACCCACTTCCAACACAGTTAACAAACTCTGAAAAGTGTGCCAGTATTGTAACCTTGCCAGGCTGTGCGCAGTCGTGCACGACCGGTGACCCATACACACACACACACACACACACATACACCGACGACTTTTTTGGCCCAAGATACGCAACCGGAAGGAGGATCCAGCAATGTTGCAATTATCTGCAGAGGTGTGCCAATTTTTGCTGATTATGAGCGCTAAAATTAGACGAGGGAAAGAGTTTAAACAACAGAGATTGGAGATTCCCCCGGCGCAGGAGATAGAGTGGGAGGGGGGAGGGGGGGGGCTGTAATTATTATNGGGGGGGAGGATGAATTGTCCATCAAAGTTATTCGTTGTAATTTCCGGCATAGAATGTCACAAATATGTTAACAAATTTTCGCCTGATCCACCGCCAGCACACAACCTAATATTATCAGCTAATATATCTTGATGGCCAAAGAAAGTAGCTGTTTTTTTAATAAGCTGGATTTTAAAACCCATTACGCGAAATACACATCGCTGAAACGCTTTGTGGGTTGTAAATTTTAAATCACAATTGCCTAAATTATTTGTGTTTAAATTTTAAATGTCAAATATACTCGTATATTCGTGTTAATAATTTTATTGTTAAGTTTATTTATTTATTCTTTGAGTGTTTCATTATTCACCTATTGATGTAATTCATTATTCATTTATTATTTTATTCATTACTCATTTCCACTTATTATTTACCATTGATTCTTTTTCATTTATTTGCTAAATTTATTATTCATTGTTTTTATTTAATTTTTATTTAATTATTTTCATTGTTTTTATTTCATTTTTATTTCATTATTTTCATTATTTTCATTGTTTTTATTTCATTATTTTCATTTACTTTTTATTTCTATTTATTTCTATTAATTTTATTAATTTTACTTCTTATTTATGTCTAATATTTGTATTATTTTTTATTTTTTATTATTTAGTATTTTTTATTTTTTATTATTTAGTATTATTTAGTATTTTTATTTTTTATTATTTAGTATTATTTAGTATTTAACATTTTTTCTTTATTTATTATACTAGAAAGGCTTCGCTTCGCTCGCGTTTTTCTAGGCCTGCGGCCTAGGGCGGACCTTCCATTTCTTAATAATTTCTTCATTAACTCAGCTGGCTCTTTTACACAATCGTGTGCTCCAGATATTTAAAACCTCTTCTCCCCCCTGGCCTTGCCATATAGTCTGAACCTTGACCTAGGCCTATTTATTCAAGTTTCGCACAGGTTAAGGGGGGGGAAAAAAAGGAAAATAAAGAAAGAGCTATAGAGAGAGAGAATGATGTCGACCCCAACAGCAGTTCCGGCTTTTCTGGGTCAATGTCATCATGCAACCAACCAACCTCCCTGAGCCATCGTGAGAGTTGCAACAAAAGGCCTGTAGTATTCATTCTTTTTGTTTCGCTTCGTTTCCGCCTGTTGGATATATACATATATACATTTTGAGAATGTAAATAACACACGTACACAACAACATTAAACGATCGTCGGCCAGTCAGTTGCAGTGTCAGGCAATGCTGCCGATGATTATCGCACCGAGGCCGCGCAAATACCTTGCGGCCTTGCATTGTTTCATAGCCATTCGACACGTCCCTCAAACACTGGATTATGTACTTCATGTACAGGGGGCCCCTTAAAAATTATTATTGATTAAATAAATGTCAATCGGAACTATCAAGTTGGCGGCTCACAAAACGAACCCAGTAAATTATTATTTTTTTGGAACCAACAATCAAGCAACAATCGCCGCCACATTTTATTGTTAGCAACAACCTGAAGCTTTTGTGGTTTTGAGGCAGGTTTGCAACCAACTGCTTCTTTTATATGTCTTTTATGATAATATGCAAGCGGATTTATCCTTGAAATGTCGCTTAGTTCGTTGCCCCACATAAATAACGAGGTTAAAGCTGCGGTTTTATCACACAAACTGGCTGTGGTGCCCCCTTCTAAATGCTGCAGACACACCATCCCTTTAAAAAGTGTATAGTTGAAGGTCCTCTCAAACCTGTGGATCAGCATATTCCACACATTATGTACACAATTTGACCTTACACGCGACTCATCACCAACGTGCATGTAGTTAACCACAGCTACCACCGTGGCAGTAGCGTGCGGAGATGGGAGGATGCGCGCCATCTGATTGTTGCATATCGTACTAAGTCCAAGTGGGGAGGCGGACTGGGCAGTGTTGCCAAATTATGTAAAACAAATAATTACAAGAGTCCCAGTCTGTACTAAATAATGAGGGTGCACTAAAAAAGTAAGCAAATTACAGCAGCCTGTTTATGTAAAGAAAAACCGGCTGATTTCGGCATGAAGGGGTGTTTCTTTCGGCCATAAACTGGCTACACATTTTTACTGTTTGGTACGCAAAATATGTGTTACACAAACAATAACCTGATGTAAACAATATTTAATAAGTGCACCACCAGCAAGTGTTGATTGAACTTTGCAAAAAAAAAAAACGGTTTACAGGCAAGAATCTGGTTGCTTCTCTTTCAACTTGTTGGTAGAGCAAACGATTCAAAACTTTTGTGCTGGGTACCCCCATTATTAATATAATATTTCAATTAATTAACGGTACTTTTATTACATGACAACACTGAGGCATGTGGTTGCAATTAGATCCGGTTTTATCATTAGGCCTACTGTACGACGACATATATTTTTTTGCTTTTACTGGCATTAATTTTAACTGGTCTAATTGCAAGTTTGCATAGCACTTATTATCTAATACAATAGTTTTTAAGTAATGCTGGTTTTAACCACAGTTTAAACGATGATGAATCCGCGGAGTATGGTGCAACCTGCCTTTTTAATCAGTTATTGCATTTAATTGAAATCAGTCACGTCCTAACAGCATGTGTGTCATGTGGTTATAATTATATCAGGCCCAGTTAACTCCCTGATAGCACTTATCTTGCAGCATATTTAAAATAATCATTAAAATATCCGGTCGTGCGTTCTGCACGCAAAAAAAATGTGACGTCACATTTTGCGACAATATGCTAACTTTAGATCGCGAAAAAAAACAACAAGTACACGTCACAGATAATCCGTCGCATATTTTTTTTTGGCGGTGACAAAAATTGCGTTAAGCCACACAATTTTTTTCCGCGAAAATTTATTTCAGCAACATATGCGAAATCCGCGAAATGAATGTCAGGCTGTGACATGGACGAGAGAGACGCGCGCAAATCAATACATTGCAACAGAAACCTACCCATATGGTTACCCCCCCCCCCCCTCAATTTGCCAAATTTTTTTCTGCTCTAATTTTTAGCACATACTGTATGAACAACGATTCATATTTATACAGTACCGCATACAACAATAATTGTTTGTAGTACTTTTGGATGACTTGCAGTGTATTTCTGCATATAAATATAATATCGATTTTTCCGGGTTAATTTAATATTTAAATTGCTGTTAGCGTCGTCATTGTTGCCAAATTTGTTACGTGTCATGACCGTTCGAATGTAAGTCATGCATATGCTAACATGTGGTGCAACATATTGTCAGCCTTTGATTATTATTATTTTTTTTAGCGATAATATAAATTGGCGACGCATTTTATATTCGACACGCAATTATTTGCTAAATTCCCCAACATGTGCAGTGTATATACATTAAAATAACCCTGGTGGTGACCTCATCGGACGTTGGTTACGTCACCAAGGGCGATCCATGAGAGAGAAAAAGAGGTGACGCCCGCCCGTGTAATTATAACAATAAGGGGCACAAGTGAGAAACTATAAGTACAGTACATGCACAGAGTGAAATACGGTAGTGTTGGCACTACCTGTCAAAAAAAAAATTGTGTTCGAATACGGTACTGTACCTTAAGGCCGGTATAATCCGATTTTGTTTTTGTTTTACGTGGGTGTTTTTTTTAGGGTTGATGGGAAGGGTACAGGGTGTGTTTTGGGACAACAATTGTACCGGGTCCCAAACCGGGTCAGGGAGCGAGGAGGGAGGGTCCGCACAGCACAGCCATTGTAGCCACACTGATGGGAATATTTTTCGTTCTATCTTCTATGGCGGAAGAAAAAAAAGAAAAAGGGGCCGCGAGGACGCATCACCGCGGTCTGGTATCCCTCCGCGGTCTAACCGACCTGCGCACTGGGCTCACTTTAAATTAAATATATAAAAAAAAAAACACTAGGTTTTTTTAACGTGCGCAATTTGAGACGACAATTGCGGGTTGCGCTTATTTAATTTGTGCGTGACATGCGCACAGTTTTGAAGCATCATACGATGGAATGATGGAACTACTTTTCGAGTTACGGTATTCGAATTGTAAACATTCTTTTTTCTTCTTCTTCAATTCTTCTTCTTCTTTATTAACTTTATTATTTATTTATATAGTATATTCATTATTATTGTATTTATAATTTTATGTTTCGTTATTTATTTATTTATTACCGTACTCATCATCATTTTATTAGTTTAATATTGTATTTATGATAATTAATTTTAATAGTGCATTTATGGTGATTAATTTTAAAAAATTTATTTGCTATTATATTCTTTATTTATTAATTACAGTATTTATCATCATTTTATAAGTTTAGTATTGCATTTATGATGATTAGTTTTAAATATTTATTTGCTATTATATTCTTTATTTGTTAATTACAGTATTTATCATCATCTTATAAGTTTAGTATTGCATTTATGATAATTAGTTTTAAATATTTATTTCGGTATTTATTTTTAATTTAATATAAATAACTTAATTGCAATACCTGAAACAACAATGATAATCATGATAAAATATAATCAATGAAAATTTAAATGCATATTTAAAACAATTCATTATAAATACACATTTAAAATAATTCATCATAAATAC
The DNA here is from genome assembly GCA_000934665.2 of Catajapyx aquilonaris. NCBI lineage: Eukaryota > Metazoa > Arthropoda > Diplura > Dicellurata > Japygidae > Catajapyx > Catajapyx aquilonaris. The sequence goes on along the minus strand of JYFJ02000730.1, from coordinate 94,704 downwards.
ATATTTAAAATAATTCATCATAAATACATATTTAAAATAATTCATCATAAATACATATTTAAATTTTCATGTATTATTTTTATTATTTCATTCATCATTATTACAGGTATTTATCATTGTTTTAGGTATTGCAATTAAATTATTTATATTCAATTTGGTTCAGTTGGTTCAATAATGTGGTTAAAATAACGCATTATCATGTAGCCTATACTGAACGTCACTTGCTATCCGGTGTTGCGCAGGTAGTACGTTATTATTGTCACACTTTGCAAATCCGATCAAGTGGATTTTGGTCACATGCAAAATCTATGATCCTCATTACGCAATATATATTGCAGAATGAAGTTTTGGGCGTCGTTGCGTCATGACTTGCCTTGTAATGTATGGCAGGAAACAATAATTAAAAAGAAAAGCACTCAACCAGTTATAGAAGCAACGTGCTAATTACTGCGTGTATATTTAAAAGAGGTTAATTATTGTATGGTAAATAACATGCTCACATATGCCCGTGTACTCTCATGAACAGCGGGGGCTTATTTGGGCAGCATTGCACCACCAATGTGTAAATATGAAGCAATCTTTAAAAGATAACCTTCACGTTTAACACGACAAAAGAGAAGAATAACAATTTTAATAGTTATATAGGACTCTGGTGATTATTTTTGTCCGAGCTAATGCTTCTAGAAGTTATACCTTTTGTTTTTGTGTGTTCACATATATTCCATGTCATTCTCGTCTGCATGGAGGCGTATACTCATCCAGGTCACTCGCAATCGACAAAGTCGATTGACATCAAAATGACGTCGCCAATTCTCCTCGCCCTGCCCTGGTCATCATTGGCGACGTCATTTTGACGTCAATCGACTTTGTCGATTGCGTGTGACCTGGATGAGTATACGCCTCCTGGCCGATACATGCGCTGTGTTTATGAAGAAGAAAGAATGGCCGTATATGGCACCAGAAACATATTTACATGTAATTCATGTAAATAATGCCGTACAATATTCATATATTCATAATAAGGCATAAGCTGCTTTTTTTAAGCTCATATGTTACTATAACACGCAAAAGGATTGTCGAGCTGTATCCGTGTGGTGTCCGCGACTTCTTAATCACTTCAAACAACGCCCCTTGCGGCAGGATGGCAAACAAAAAGTCGCGGACACCACACTGGTATACAGCGCGGCAATCTTTTTGCGTGTTATAGTATCTACAAACAGTCCAAGAGAACGGATTGTTTTTCCTATGGCAACCACTTAACGAGAAAGCAACCATTTGGAATAAGTAACAATTCATACTCTATATGAACAGGGAGGCTTCACATGTAACAATGAATTAAGCAATGAGCACATACGAATGGTGATGATGAGTGTCAATTACCGCGAGATATCTTCAAGAGCATGTTTCTTCACAAATGCTGCTATCGGACTAATGCAAGATTATAAACTACTTACCCTTATTACTTCGTCAATCCCATGCACGTTGCTCTCTGTACCGTCTGCCCATCTGGTAGGAATGGCGCAGTTATAGGTTATATTATCAGGCATGTTGCGTTACGAATTGAAACGATGAATTGCGCCAGAAATGGCGTCAAGAAATAATATGCATGACACCAAAGTGCTGGGGCATTATTAATAATATTAAATATTTAAAAAGTGTTGGTGCAAAGTGAAAGTGTCGTAGTAATGAAGTATTGTGCTCACATGTAAATTAACATAGTCATCGTTAGGGTGTGTGTGTAATGCTGATTGAGGAGATTGCGGTGTGAAATCGAGCTCCGTTTTGTCTATTGATTAATAGCTCCGTAAGAGGGTCATGTCTAATTAAAAAATCNGGGGGGGGGGGGGTCACAAAAAAGCCCGGAGGACATACAGTTTGCGTTTATATTTCACTCTTTGTCTGATGTGTATGACTATTAATAGCAAGGAGCATAATTATACTACATAAGAGGCGCAAACTCTGTCGGCGCCTTTGATGTTCGCGTCTCTCTGTTTGGGGCCGTTGCCAAGGCTAGCGGCCATTTTGAAATGGGGGCAACGCCAACGAGGTATAAATAGGGTACAGGCAAAAATAGGGTCCGCCATCTTTGATGGTTGTGGCGGCCATGGCAACTACACGTCAAGAACACGCGCGAATCAAAGATGGCGGACATTATTTTTGCCTGTACCCTATTTATACCTCGTTGGCGTTACCCACACTTCAAAATGGCAGCCAGCCTTGGCAACTCCCCAAACAGAGAGACGCGGAAATCGAATTGTTTGCGCCTCTTATGTATAGTATATGCTCCATGACTATAGTATGAGTAAGATACCTCCAGGGCATACTTGGCTGATATATCTGGATAATCCTGCGGGATGTGTCATCCTAAATATATCGTATAGCCTCCAGGAGGACAATGTGTCACCAAAATATGAAGTGAAAGGACGTGACACTTTGGTGACATTGCTGCAATACATGAGATGATTCACTCTTAAGTACGCAGTTACCAAATTTTTTTCTCGTTATGAAAACCCGCTCAGGATGATGACCTCTAAAATAAATAAAAATATTTAAATCGAGCTGACATTCCACTGTGAACCCCCCCATCAGAGAGTCTGTGATCTTTTTAGTACAGGGGGGAGCAAAAATTCCCCCCCAAACAACATCTGGTTCTGGAAAGTTGAAGGTCATGCCCAGGTAAAATGATGTCGTCGAGCATGAATGGAAACCTTGGACAAAAAAAAAACTATTGCAAAATGAATGCCCTGCCAAGCTCCACCACGCAAAAATAATAATCACACGCACGTGCACAAAATAAACTCAGGTAATGCATAATTATATGCATGTAAGTATAATAAACAGTTGCACAATAAAATAACAAATAAATGCGCGGATAATTTGAGTAAAAATATCAATAACTGGGTCAACAATGTCCGTCAGTTTATACGAAAGCTCATTAATCTTTTAATTATAAAGAATTATTAATTGACCTTTCTATAATTATATGGAAAGGCATTTTTCTGGAATGTGAGAATGTCCTTCACTTACTTCACATGCGTATGACTTTGATTTTTTTGTTTAAGTTGCGGCGTTACTTTCATTTAATTTTTTTTTTTTGAGACGTATACATTATCGATTTTGCTCAAATCATGTTGCCATTATTAGCGCAGTGTCGTACGTTCAAAAAAAAAGTATTGTAAATTTGGTGTACATCGCACAATTCGTTTCCTGATTGGGTATTCATCATTGCACAAGTGGGGAAAAAGGATCATACACAGTTATTGCAGTCTCATTGCACCGAAGGCTAAGACTCGGACAAAAACAAATCAGTCGCAGATTTTTGCGATTGTTTTTTGTGTGTGCGTGTATTTCTCGGTCTTAAGCAATTATTGCGTAATTTGAGTGAATTTTTTTTTGCGACTTTTATTGCGCATGGTTATGGTTGCTTCCTTGAAATGCACAATTCCGCCGATTAGAGCAGCAAAAAACACAACTATTTTGAAATATTTCTAACTGAAGGCTAGAAATGCAATAATACTGATTCATATGAAAATTATGCTGATGAAAAAAGTGTATCAGCATGTCTAAACCTTAAAAAAAAATTGCAACGAGCAAAATTTTTTCAAAAAATAAAATAAAATCAGAGATCACACACAGCATATTTAGGTGCCCAGTACAAAATTCCAAAATCTAAATTAATGTATGGCAATTAAAGTCATTAAAAACTCAGGCACCTTGAACTAGATCCGTCGGGAATTCCAACATCTTAAATTGCACGCAATGCCTACAATTACTTGTACATTAATTACAGTAGCGTGCATGTAACTACCAGAGCACTATATGTGCTAATATCTTAACACTAATAATAATAATAATAATAATAATAATAATAATAATAATAATAATAATAATAATAATAATAATGAGCAAACTGCTGTATAAAATAATATGAGTGGAGAATAATTATGCACAAATATTCAAGGCGATGTAATTAATAATTTATCTGGCATAAGCTTAATAAACTGATATTGTACTTAAATGTACAGGGTGAGTGTATGACCCTAAAGTCTGAACACAAAATAAATAAATATTATTACCTACAAGTATGTGTTCAGACTTTAGGGTCATACATTTAAAGTACAATATTAGTTTATTACTTATGCAAAATACATAAAATAAATAAATATTATTACCTATTTTATGTATTTTATTTATTTATTTACGTAGCCCCGTTTTAGGGCAGGGCCCATAGGTAGGTAATAATATAATTACATAATTATGTAAATTTTCTGAAGGGGAGCTGTCCACTTATTGTAAGTAACTAGAAGTGTCAAATAAATTTTTATTGTTCAAATTGTATATTCCCTTTAAATATATTTTTCTGTGATCAATTTTATTATCTCATGTAATTCCTCTTGCGACTTTATTCACCGCATTTCATATAAATCCCTCTCTTGCAATAGTGATCATGAAACCTATATATTGACACACCAAAAAAAATGTGCTGGTTTGATCTGGACAAGGGCGCCCAAAAAATGTTGGGTTGATATGTATAAAAAAATGTATTTAAAGCTAAAAAATAAAATTCGAAGGGGACAAGAACAAAAGAGGGGGTTTGCTCCATTCCCTCACTCTGCAACACACACACACACACCAACATATAAAATGTCCTCGGCCCACTTGGCTCAGCCTGTTTTTGTCCCTTGGCCAATCAGCGTTCACTTCAAGGACTTTAAAAGGCATCCCCCCCACCTATACCTTCTCCTTAGTAGCCAGACTATTTATGCAATTTTCCTTTTTATCGTAAAATGCTCGAGCATTCATACGATTGAACACTGAATGAACCAGCCCCTTTCTAATAAATTTGGGATCTAGATCTAGATACACTCTCCCAATATTCGAGCTGGCCACTCCCCAAAAAATTTCGAAACGTTTACATTCACTCTTTAGGTTCAATTTTTTTCTGTGCATATGTTTTGTCACACTCGGTTGGGGTGTCTTCTTCTAAAGCAATTTTTCTGTCGCAATTGGGTTGAGTCATCACCAATATAAAAAGAGAGTTGTGCACACATATGGTGTGAATATCGATGACCTATATTTAAACCTATGCACACCTTTGGTTTCCCAACAGTCGCATTTTTCAGTGCCATGGCTCATATGCAGCCTGCAATTATGTTAATACCCAATCAGTCGACGCAGATCCTACAAGTGGGTTTTTTTTCTCATTTAAATATTTTAAGCCAAGTGCATAATGGAAATACGTACAATACATCACACAATTGTGATTTCATCATCAACAGGTTGCATTGCAGGAATCAGCCTATTTAAAAACTCCCATTCCTGCAACACAGATCCGACTCAACCCTGAGAATGTTGCATAACTTTATGTACAATCCTCCTTATCACAAAACCAACACGGTAGTAGTCTGGATTCCAAAACTGTGTGTGTGTAACAATAAAGCATTTCCCTCTGAAGCATATGCCACTAGAATACATTGGGCGTATTCTGGTTAGTTTTTTTTTTTTTCAATGACAATGGGCAGGAGGAAATGTGACTTTAAAAGCGAAGATCCTGTGATGGAATCTTCAGAGCTAAACCTGCCCACCCCCCTCGTTGCATTCGTCGTTCATGTACGACCGAACCTAGTAACCTTGAGATCCCTCTAATAGAGCACAATTCTTCAGGATTCAATGACCCCCCCAGCAACTGCTCCTGCCGGATGCATCCTCCCGGTAAAAAGTATTGAGACACATGGGGTTAGCTAACAGTACAGGATAAAATACGAAGGTCAGATGATGTGGCATATGCTCCCCAAGTTGTTGCTACATTCGTAATGATTCAGGGGAAAAACTGAAGTCGTTAGCAAAGCCATGTGTATATAAAAAAAAAAGCAATGCTGCTACAAAAATCACATTAGGTTACGAGAGTACTCAGGTGTTGCTTACGATACCCTCCAGTGTTACGTCACAAAGCATTACTGATGGTGGCACAAAAATTTTATTACACACGATATTACTGGTCATAACAACATTGCAGATATACAAGTCCTTTCTTGAAGGTTTAAAAAAAAAAAAGAGGACGTAAGTGAAATCCTAGTAACCCAGTAGATGTTGGGAAAACATTTTTTGTATATCTATCATGAAGGAAGACTGACGAACAAGGCTAAAAATTTTATTGCTTCTGGGTGAAGGCCAAACACCTGATATTAATGTGACCATTCCAAACAGGGCCTAATTATTGCATTACACAAAAAACCCAGACAAGCACTTGCAGACAAAGGTGTTGTAATAAATCGGAAAGTAAACGATATAAATTGCCACATCTGTACAATTACTGATTTCCACATGATTAACACACTATATTTGCCTGTGCAAAATTAACTTGAGGGCTCGCGCCCTGCTTTTATGACATTGGATACACGGACATTATGTGCATGATTTAAGGCTACTCAATTCTGTGATGGAATGCAAAACCGAGTAGAAGCCACTTATGCGAGTACAACAAAGCGACATCGCCTGCTGATGTCTGACCAGAAATTAAGCTGCACTGCTTCGGTAGCAAACAGGTCAGCTTTTTTTTTTTTCCCCTATATATTCATTATTTGTTATTGAAAAAAGTTTGAACAAGTGAGGAACCCTTCCCTTGAGTACTCATGATTTACAAGGTGGACAGTCTCCAAGTCACGTTAACCTTCTACACATCGTTGTATGCGGAAGAAGCTACAAAACCTTTTAAGGTCAGACAAGAGAGAAAGACAGGGCCGTAGAGAGAGAGAGAGAGAGTGTGTAAAACTGCTCCAAGGCACAAAAAGCTGTGATGATCATTGCAACCAGGGGGGAGAGGGAATACATGTAAACAAAACGTGAGCAATGCTAATGGCAATATAAGTACAAACCACTTAAAGACTTATCAGCAAAAGATTTTATAGCCCAGAAGTCAACTACTAATCACCTACGTTGCATTGTGTGTGCACAAAATACCACTATGTCTTTTTTAAAGAACCTGTACATGTCTAAGTACAGACGAAACTTAGATTAGAAGGCGCAGAGTTAAAAAAAATCATCACTATTACAGAACAATTACATTACACGTATTTGTCATACACAAAAACTCAACATCGATGGCTAAACATACTTGCACCGAGATCAGCGACTTTCATTTTTTTTTGTACCCTTTTTCCTCGTTGCAGGAAAAGCATGTGCTTGAAATGCATATATTGCAAACACATGGCTTATTTCATCATCACAGCTTTGATCCCTACAAAATTATTGTGATTATTATTATTATTACTTTTAAGCCCTTCCAACGACTTACAGAGAGTGTGGCATGCTTCGCCTCGGAATAGCGCAACAACATGGCCAGTATTTTCCAGAGATGATGTCTACAAAACTTTTTGACGCTTGTACCACAATTATTTCAGACACACTGCAGTAGGTTTCACCTATGATTGTTGCCCTACACACACCACGCAAGCCTACATAAGAGTGTGGATTGTTCCAAAATGGTAGCAAACACCTGGAGACTACAGTCCACTAAAACACTTGAGGGGAGGATTGAAGGCATCCTGTGACTAAAAAAAAAAAACACAGTAAAACGGGAAAACTCTAGATACAGGGAATGGGATGGGGGTAAGGATGGGGTACGGCGGAGGTAAAAAGAAAGGTCTGACAATATTAAGTAACACTCAAGATGCAACCAGTACGGTTGTGAATAGTCTGTAGCGGCTTGAAATGAGATGACTGTGCAGAAGTGGCGGCGGCAGTCAGTCCACCTTCGATCGGGTCCTGGTTCTCCGATGTGACTTCCTGGGTGTGTCGTTCTGAGCCTCGCCATTTACAGGATGGGAAGAAGTGACGGGGGAGGGCAATGGGGAGGAGGAGGAAGAGGAGCGCGACTTTGGAGAGAGGGCCTCTGACGCAAGCCGGAGCCTCTGCCGAAGTTGCGCCTGCTTCAGCTTCATCATCATCTCGCTCGACTGCCAGAGCCAGTTGGCCTGATCAAAGAAATTAATTACGAACTGAACAATTTACATGAACAACAACAGTATGCTTTTGAAAAATTCATCTCCATATTGTTACATTCTGCGCTGTGAAATTCTGGCATCAAAACCTTAACTTACAAATACAAAATGTGGAACGTGACTAATTTCATTACCTACAAGTGTTTGGTCACTATTCAAACAATAATACTCTGACTAACACTTGAAATTACATGAGGCAGGCCACTTAATTAATTAAATTATGTATCCCATTCTCAAGAATTTGGTTTATTTGGGGACATCCATGCTGCGTACCTACCTTCATGTTCACAAAGATAGTGAAGGTAATATTAAAATCAAGATTTCAGGCCAGATCTATCATTGCAAAGTGCTCAGCCATGTGTGTAAAAGAGGCGTACGCCATATGGAACTGTCTGATATGCAGCTGGGCAGAAGTTTATTCACAGCGCTTGATCTACTCGTAAAATGCAATGAATGAATGCAAATAAATTGTTTGTCCCCCTGACCAGTGAAGAGCACAGCCAGTGTACACCACAACTGATAAAGATACTTCATACACAACTTGGAAAATAAAGATTTCGTTTGAACCATTTATTTTCAAATTATTCATTAGTTTTGTGATAATATACGTCACTGTCTGGTGCAGTCTTGCATTGGTGCGGGTCAGTCTGTCGATATGCAGACAGTGATAAGGGCATGATAAGCACTTTCATTACAAGGTTTTTTTACCCATCGTGCTTTGTAAATGATGCTAAAATGTATCTGGCTTATGCAACAGTACGTAACCTGACCCAACCTAAGGGCACTTGCAGGATCACCAGTACTTACCACCATTATCATGCAGTTGAACAGGATGGGAACGGAAAATACTAAGGAAATGAACATTCCCTTGGAGTCAAAGTACTGCTGCCGTGAGAAGACATGCCAGTTCTGTGCTGCCACCTCGTTTATGCTCTCGGAGAAGTACACCAGGACCACTGACATGAAGAAAAAAAAACGGAGACACCATAAGCTAAAAACCTTCAGTACACAGTCGACTTCATAAAAAATTTTAGCTTATAAGATGCACAGTTTCGCACAAGACATGGGGCCACTTTTAATGGCATTGTCAACAAATGTGTAACAAACTTTACTTGACCTGAAAATACATTTCCTGGAGGTGGCTGCCACTGGACAATATGGGTGTCCACGTATACTTACGCAGCACAAGGAAGAGGGCAGCCTGAATGTTGCCATGGTTGCGGGTAACCAACGTTGTGAGTGTGATGAGCACGTGGAATGCAATCAGGCCCACCAACCATGGGTCATACCAGTCTATCTGTAAAGGGGAGGAAAAAAAAATCAGCAGCTGTCAAATTAGCCTAAAATATACCCCACTTTTGGAGAAACACTGACTGATTTACTTGCAGAAATTACTAGGTCTGACTGAACAAACATTGTATGCCCACGAACGAGCAGAGGGCCTAAAGTAATCCTTTTCTATCTTTCCAGTTGCACCGCAGTGTGGTAGTGTACAATATCAACATAACCATTGTTACTTTCATCAAGCGAATAGTACTAGTCAGCAGAGCATATCAGGAAAAACAACTGTGGCAATGGATATGGTCAGTTGCCTCAAAAAAAACCATTGTTCATATTACCCTTTGCCTGTTCATTCCTCTGATTTATCTTCAAGAACATACTTGATTTGAACATCTTATCTCTTTATTTGATTTTGCGCACAAACACACACTACCGTATCTTGCACTGCAATGAACCTAAAGGAAGTTCTGCAGTGCTCATATTTTACCCCGCAGATGAAAACACTGTTTTCTGAAAGATAAATGTACTACGACAGACAACTGACGAACTTATTTAACCTAACTGCCAAATTTAATATATGAAAAGCTTACGACTACTAGTGCTACACTATCTGGAATGGTGTGACGGTATATGTTCCACGCTTTGCTTTACCAAACGCCCTTCTTCCTCTTTTCTACCGACAAGATCAAGCAGACTTGCACTCGACTGTCGCCTAGAGACAAGGTCCATGTAATTAAGCGAGTTAAAATGACTTCTGAATATTTAACAGTGCCTTCCTTGGGAACCTCTTCCTCCATCCTATGCAAAATTGCACTTGAATAAGCAAGTGACGGTTCATGACGATGGAATAAGAAATGTTACTACTATGCCATCACCATCGTCACGATCAAATTATTCAGAACTCTTTGCTACACATAACCTGAAATAAGCACGTTAAAGTGAAAGTTATTGATCGTTCCAAGAAAAGCATCCCTACTGAACAGGTTTTGATTATGCAAATATTTACTGTACAGAAAACGAGAGAACGATCTGAAGTTATCGTTTCATACATTGTTGCCTTTTTCGTAGACACTGTTTACGCATATTGTTCTGCGAGAGTATTTCCATGGAAACTTTGAATGACGTCAGATCGTTCTCTCATTTTCCGTACATTACAATCCTGTGAACCAAGACCCAAGCTTAACCCTTGAACCGTGCCGTGCCTGAAAGTTACGTTAACCATGCCGTATTTTAGTTTTTATTAATCTTTATATAATACTTTTCAATGTATTGAGTATAATATGCAATCATTCTTTGAACAATGCTTAAAATGGTTGCAAATTCAAAATAAACATGCACTTCCTGTTATATACTTTTTTTTAAAATGGCAAACAGTTCAAATTGTAATTGGAATTTTAATGCATTTTAATTCCTTTGGGGTCCGAAATGACCCCACGGCATGGTTCCAGGGTTAAATTCTGCAATGGTCATACTTTCGCTAAATCCGCACAGGTTTAACTTTAACGGGGCAATGTCTTAACCCATAATATTCCTATACTTCCCTATAGCGCTATGAGGGACATGTCTACAGTTACATAAAATTAATAATTTAAAAATATATGAAAGTGTGGACACTTGTACAGATGTTTTAGTTTTTCATTTGCTTGTAAAAGGGACGACACGGTGGCCGAGTGGTTAGCCCCGCAGCCTTCCACCTCTAAGGTCCCGAGTTCGAACCCGGGTCGGATGGAGGATACTTATGTGGATAGAGTTTCGATGGGTTCTCTCCGTGTTCGCGTGGGTTTTCTCGGGGTTCTCCCGTTTCCTCCCACTATCAAAATCCATCACATTACAGGCAAATTATTAAAGTCTGTCTATTAAAAAGATGATCCCCTAAAAAGCCCAAGGAGGCTTATCACGGGGTATCCATTATTATTATTATTATTATTATTATTATTATTATTATTATTATTATTATTATTTGCTTGTAAAAATATTTGTTTAAAATTCAGGCACATCAGGGAGATGGGAACTACTCATAATATCTTGCGAACATTTACAATGTTATTGAATTATTGAACAAACGGCTGATCAGCCACCTGGCTAATTTTGTAAATGCAATTTCCGACTGATCTTATTTTTGCGGTTCTCCCGATCATTTCGCCACGACCAAAAAGAAAAATATTTGGTCAATCACTCGCAGAAAATTCCAGGCGTAACCATAGGGAAATGTCGTGATGTTAAGGCCCATTCACACAGGCCGTCGACGGTTTTGGTTTTGGACCAATCAGAGCTGGCCCTCACGGTAACCATGACGCGTTGTTTACGTGAGGGCCCGTTCTGATTGGTCCGCGGCGTCGACGAGACCAAAAACCAAAACCGTCGACGGCCTGTGTGAATGGGCCTTTATTGTGGTTGTTGTCTTAAGGCCAAAACACAAAAAGATTTCGCGGCGGCGACAGGCGGCAAACGCATGCCCCGCCAATTGTTATTAATTATTGGCAATAATAAATATAAATGAGAAATATGCCGCGCGACTTTTTTTTTGTGAAATGGCCTTTATTTGAGATCCACGAGAACAGTCATCCCGTGGGATACGTTCCACCCTGTAAACTACTTATCCAAGCATCCCTGCCATGATGATCTGCAAAAATTACTCCTCTCAACCTTCATATATAAAAAAAAAAGTGCACCTAACTCTCTTACATGTTGTTTACATAACATGTTTGAATTAACACACACAAAAAATTTATTTAGCAGCCATCAGAATCCATAATAGAATACAAATAAAGAACCGCTCATTTATCCAGCATGTTCAATAAACTCAAATCAAATTAAAAACGTGTGTGTTCTAAATTAAAAAAAACCCGGTTCGAACTTTTGACATGCCAAATCGAAACATTTCACAACATGTCCCCGTAAAAAGTATCGAAAACTGGCTTCATGCTGGATTTTTCCCGTTCATGTCCTAGACCGGTTTGTTTTGGAAGGTGTACTCACGCTCTGGAGGTACGTCCAGACTCCCTGGATCGCTTGAGACGGGAGGAAATCGGCGGACGGCAACTCACTTTCCGCCATCTTTTTTGTGCGACGCTCGATTGTTTTTTTTTTCCAGCATGGCCGCCATAATATCGATACTGATGCACCCACAAAATATCGATATGTTTGCAAAAAATATATCGATATGGTTATTCAGCGAACATGTTGAATTCGCCAATTTTTTTTCGCGTGTGGTTGCAGTACGTATATCGATATGCTCACTTTCATCTGCTCAACGAACGTAATTGCGTAATTGTTTACAGGCTTGCCAACAGTTTTAATCCGGTTATGTAATAATAAAAGTGCGCATCGTTTCGACATTGCTAGCGTGTGATTGGTCGATTTGAGCCCACAGCTTAATTCTGACCAATCGTAATTAAACCGTGCTTTGAACTCACGCAACGTGTTACATCACTTTATACGAGTAGGTCAATGAGAGCGAGAAAAACCGGTTTTTGCTCCTAAAATGTGTCCGAAAGTGAGCCAAGGGCACACGTAAAACACTCTCGGACAGTGTGAGAAGCTAAGCCTGTCCAGAAATTTGCATAATGTCGCCAATATGTGCGCTTAAAAAGGGGCGATGGCAAGGGTGGATTTTAAAAAATTACGACAGATTATCCCCCCCATCAGCTTCAATCAATTACTTTTGATGCATTAGAATAATTAGGGGGTGGTGGTTATTGGAGCGTGTTGAAAAATAATGACACACAAAAGGGTAAGGGTAGGAAAAGAGGGGGGAGAATTATTTTGGAAGGGGGTTTCTGATGGGTGAAAGAAACAGGTTGTTGTTAAAAGCTTTTGTTTAGTTTTGATGGCAACTTGAGCAAACATGGAGGGGTGAGAACCCATGCTAATTGATGTTTACTATATCGTACCAATTTTAACTATGCTACTAGAGGAATGTGTTAGTCATAATTGGCCTGTTGCAAATTATGGAAAAAAAATGACTGCAAATTAAATAAATGCAGAGTAGTACCGGTATATAGCTTGTGACATTGCGCGAGTGCACGTTCAAGATCACTAGAGTGGCCAGATTTCCAGGAGGAGGACCACCCCCTGGTGTTAGAGGCAGAAATATGCCGACGTTAAGCCCCACTGAACCCAGTATAGTATAGAGCTTAATCCGCAATTTAACCTTCATTTGCGTTTTTAAAAAATTGGAAAAATGTCGAATTAACTACAAATTTTTTCCAGTACGAAAATTTTCATTGTGCTCATTGTTGTAAAGACAATCAGCAATGTTGCTTATTCTGATGACTTGGTTGCTCGGGTAAACAATCCACTTTCTTCGTTAGCTCTCGACTTGAACTGGCGACTTGGGCGATATGTATAAATTCCAGGCTTAATGACAGTGTTCACATTATTATCTGTAGACAACAGCTTTCACTGGAATTCTTTTCATTTTGTTTCATTTCTAAAGATTATTCACTGATAATGTATATATGATGTTTTGCATTCCACCGACATACCATACGAAGAAAAACAATTTTGAGGAGCTTTTGTTTATTCGTTTTATTGCGGTTTATTGTCAAAGTCAGTAGTTTGCACACAACACAATTTCTGAAAATTCAGATTGACGTCACCGTTTTAATGTCGTTATAATGAACAAGTCTCGATAACAGTGGGAACTTTCAGAAATCCGGGGACTGACAATGAGTAATTCTGCTTCATATCTACTTGCAGCAGACCACACACACCTGTTTTGAGTTTTCCATAAGGACTAGTATGCATGGATATTTTCGGTGCAGCAAAGTGTGCCACACCAGCAGCTCACATGCAAAATTTCTGGAACACTGCACTTCCTGTCTCCTTCATTTGGATTCACACGGAACAGTTTGTCCATGTTGGCCCAGAAAGAAAACAAAGATACGGATGAAAATAATGCAAATGAACTATATTTTACTGGATTATTGGATGCTGTGGTATTGCCACTTATTGCTGTATTGCCCGCAAGTTTTTGTAAAGTTGCCTGGAAAGGCTACTCGCACTAATATGTGCTAATTAAATTTTTTGCCCTTCGCATGTGTTACATTTCTTATTTACCTACGCGTAGTTTTATTATCACTGTAAATCGAGAGTCGTGGCGGCGTCCCTCTGTTAATCCTTGGCCCCTTTGTACAAATATGTGACCGTGCATAATCCGCTGGGTTCTGATGTCACAACTGCAATAATGGCCTTCAATGACATCAACAATGCCACCAACAATGAAAGTGACGTCAAGTTCTTTTTATATGAAACTCTCTATAATGACGTCTTCTCTGTTAAATATGACGTCATTTTGCGACTTGGAGAAATTCATATTATTATATGGCTATTGTTGGAGTATGCATGTAACGTCGCATTATAACCACACCTGATCATGGGAATTCGTCGCATTTCCCAGCTTTTGGCTGTAGGTGCCTCGAGGATGTCCTTTGTCGGGCCAGTGTACTATCTCCTGGATCCCTCTGGCCACTAATTACCGCCTTTTGGTCAAACACCAGCTCTTCTCTCTGAAAAACCGCAGGTAGAGCGAAGTTGGCTTTTTGCCAGCTGCGGTAAATAAAAGAAGAAGAAGAAGTGACCCCACAAGGTCACGTGTGCAAAGCGTTCGGCTCATGTCCCTTGTACTTTTCTCTTTCCCCCCCTCCTCTTACTTTTCCTCTGTGTATCCCCCCTCCCCAAGTTGGAAGTTGTATAGTATTCTGTCCCCCCAGAAAGGTTCACACGGCGCCCGTGGGAACGGCTTCCCGCGCTTCCTCACACGCGGCCAACGCGCGACCTCAACAACCCAACCCAAACCCACCCACNCCCCCCCCCCTCCACCAACCAACCCACACAAAATGCTGTCCTCCGACCATCATCACCAGTCGGACGGTGTGGTTGGACCAGATTGGTCGTGTGTTGCTTCCAGTCCCACATCTACCAACAACAACATGAAGAGGTGTCTCAGTGACAGTGACGTCGATTGCGACGACGCCTTCTCAGACGACGGGAATTCCTCCAGAGATGTGTGAGTACATACTTTTACACCTGTCCACTTGTTTTTTTTTTTTAAGTAAACCATTTAAAAAAAAAGACCAGCAATGCTCGTGGAGCTCATTGAGTTCCAGATTGGATCGTTTTGTTGCAAAAAAAAAAAGTAATTATTATTAAAAGTCAAAGGGTGGAATTTTTGACATGCTACTAGTAACTAGTTACTGCTAACTGCACTACACTGGTCATTGCTAAGTCAGAAGTACCAGGGTAGCTAAGTAATCGCTGGAAGTACTCTTAAGGATTTTATTGGACTTACCCAGCCATTAAGCCACTACGAAAATTCCAAGTTAAAAGCAATTTTTGAGTTTAACATTATTTTTAAATTGATGCACATTATTTTTTTCTTTGTGACTTATGTTCCCCCATGTCAATGCCTCAATAATTATTGATAGCTTCCGTGATATATATTTTGTATAAATAATTATTTTTCTTATAATTAGTTTTCTTTTAGTTCGATGGGGGGTATAATGGGGGGTGAATACTCAATGTCCAAACTCAGAGACCCAAACTTACCATTTAATTATGACAATGTGGATGAATTCTTTTGGCAACAAGGAAATGAATCGTACAATCCCAACAGTTTTTTACTCCCTTCGGCGCCGCGGGAGGCCTTTTTTTTCTTATCAGAAAAGTGATTCTATAGTACTAGTATAGGCTATAGGCAGGTTTCGGTTGATCGAGCTATAGAAAACACCTCTTGTTCATTTGAGAGTTTGAGACGCACACAGAACAGGTTTACTATACGTCGAGAGATAAACGAGACAGTTGTGATTTTGCATCCATTTTTTGGTCCATCGCATAATATAATATATGAGTGTACTGTATCTTGATGTCAGAAAAATCAGCCTAATCTGCCTATATGATGTGGAGAAATGTTCCCATTGACACTGGTATAAGATATGGTGTTATTTTGTGTGATGACAAGAGAAATCCTCCAAGTTGGTATGTCCAAGATGGTCAGACGACCGAATCGATAGTTTTCTCGGTGTGTACGAGTATTGCTATTATAGTGTGCACTGAATGGACACCATCAATTTTCTTGATACTGCAGCACTGCCCAGGATGCAGACAGTTGTCATATGTTGAGCCGAAAGAGGAGACGGGGCATCATCGAGAAGAGAAGGAGGGACAGGATCAACAGCTCTCTGGCTGAGCTCCGGAGACTGGTGCCCTCGGCCTTCGAGAAGCAAGGGTCGGCCAAGCTGGAGAAGGCAGAGATCCTCCAGATGACCGTCGACCACCTCAAGATGCTGCACGCCAAAGGTAGGCATCCACTCAATGCCACTCTAACATTATTGTAACTATATCACCCTACCATGCACTTTTATTATTTTCGTTTCTGTTTTGTTCCTTTTTATGTTTATTAATTTCTGCTTATTTATTTTTGGCGTACGTAATACCCGAGGAGGTAAAGCTGCACTTAAACTTGGTAAGACATTTTATTTTATTTTTATTTTTCGTTTTTATCCTGTGATATTATTTCTGTAACCGCGTGAAATTGAATTTTTAGTTGCATTGTTTTAAACCCCATTATTAAGTCATGTCCATTATCGTGTTTCAAGTGCGATTTTTGCGATCTCACAGCGGCTCAACAATCAAATAATTTGATTGTTGAGCCTGTGCATCATCGAATAAGCTCTCTCCCAAAAAGTCCCCCATTCTTGTAAAAAAAAATTGTATTGTTCGTTCAACGCTTGATTTGGTCACTTTTTGGGAGACTGAAACTTCCACGTTATTAGATTATACACTAATCTTGAAGAATATGATATTAATAACTTTAATATCATATACCAGTTGCTTTCAATATGACAAGATAAGCTGTTATCTACAGTCCTTCCTGGAAATGATAGGTGCAAATTAACTGACGTCAATGATAATAAACTTTATTAGCCATAACACCCTGCAATGGACCTTCCACCTGTTATAGTCTGACTTTTTTGTTTGATAGGACGGCAGTATATTGTCATATGGCAATTTCTGAGCAGGTGTCTCACCCTCTCCTTGACTTGTATTGACAGGAGTGGACGCCCTGGCGCTGGACCCGCACAAATTCGCCATGGACTACCACAACATTGGGTTCAGAGAATGTGCCGCGGAAGTAGCGAGATACCTGGTAACAGTGGAAGGACTGGACCTGCAAGACCCCCTTCGTATGAGGCTCATGTCACACCTGCAGTGCTTTGCTGCCCAGAGAGAACTGGCAGCCAAGCAGGCCACTTCGCCCTGGGGCCTGCCCGTGGCGCCGCCCCCGCCTCCACCACCGCCACCGCCACCGCCGCCGCACCCACCCCATTCGTCACACCTGTCACAACCGACGTACACCTCCCTGGATCCCTACGCTACATCGGACGTCACAGGGTATGCCCCGCCTCCGACGTCGCAAGCCCCTCCCACCGGACAGCACAACATGCCATACCACCATTTGCCTACGTCCACAGCTTCTGCGCAATCGCATATGAAGCCATACAGGCCGTGGGGAGCGGAACTGGCATACTGATCACCATGCGCATCGGGACAACAACAAAGAAAATGCGAACCATTGATCTCAGGAGACGAGTTGTGAATTATTACGTATTAGTATTATCCCTGCCATTACTGTTACCGAGGGTAGTGTAAATTATGTAAGAAAAACGAGTGTTCGCATTTTGGATGTAATTCCAACCGTACTTTCCCATCGGGGCCCTGGAGTGAGCATTGCCACGCCCATTTCAAGACGCAGGTGCGTCTCGCGGGCCGCCTGCCTAACCGCCAATTTTCCTTACCGCCAAAAATCCTGACCGCCAATTTCCCTTACCGCCAAAAGTCCTGGCCGCCAATTTCCCTTACCGCCAAAAATCCTGACCCCCAATTTCCCTTACCGCCAAAAGTCCCGACTGCCAATTTCCCTTACCGCCAAAAGTCCTGACCGCCAATTTCCTCGGTCAGGGAGGCGGTGCGCGTCTCGCGATTGGTGCCTGTGCCCTGGAATGAGCATCGCAATGCACTCTGTGGGGCCCAGATGGCATATGATTGGGCCTAGAAAGACAAAATGTGTTTAAAGCGCTTTCCAGGGGGCCCAATAAGTGATTTTAATAAGCATTTTCGGCACTAGTCATTTCACTTGAATTATTTTTTTGGAGCAGACTGTTTGTAATTATTTATTTATATCATTTTAGCGAGACCAGATGCCGATTACAAAAAAATAAAATAAAAATAAAAATATTTTTTGAGGTCAGAATCAAACTACTTGTCACTCGACACCATTTTTGTTTTTGGCGGCTTAATACGTGCATTAAACTTATTATTGCGATTCAGGTGACAATGATTTTCTCTGGTGACACCCGCGACCTCATCTAGTCCAGAACATTATTCGTGTGTTTTTGCCACTGCCTTCACCAGCAACAAGTAGTGAATTTTTTTGCTATTTATTGTATACGGTACCATAAAGAGAACTGTACAGTGATTTTGCCCAAGTGCACCTTTTATAAGTCACTAGTGATATCGCGCAGCATTACTTGCAGAAAAGGGACAGCCTTTTTTTTTGTATTTTTGTGATAACTTTTTTTTGTCAATTCGTAATAAATAAACACAGTGAAAGACAATGTTGATTTAGTGATTTCAGTGACTTTTATGCAATCAGATGACAAAACCATATTATACTTCAAAGACCAGCAGGTTGACCAATGTCAAATTATTCAACCCCCATTCATTTTCATTCGGACCCACGTCCATAATTTAACATCCAAATGACCACCTGATATCCTCCTGTTGCCCCCCCTACAAATATTTAGGAGGGGGGCACGTGTCGTTCAGATGGAATAGCCAGATACCCCCTTGTTATACCCACGTGGGACACTTTCTTCAGCCCCCCCTCAAACCCTGGAAGGTCACATTTGTACAGACCCCAACAGCTGAGCTCTGTAATCGCCCTGGCCTTTTAATCTGCTCCCCCCCCCCCCATCCCCCCTTGACTACTCCACCCCCCCTTTGGCCATGCCAAATAATATGGGGTGAGCGGGTGGGAACCAGAGGCCGTCTGCTTTTCACACGGGAAAAGAGTCGCAGGGGTGCCCGACACGCGCCCCCGACCCACCACCCCCTCAAAACCCCCACCCAGAATAACCCACCCTTCATACCCACCATACCCCTCCATACATAATATTACTAATTGACAGCATTCAACCATGATTTAATAATAATAATAATAATAATAATAATAATAATAATAATAATAATAATAATAATAATAATAAACCGAAGCAGGTTGGCATAGTGGATAAGGCGTCCGACTGCTAATCGGGAGGTCCTGGGTTCGTATCCCGGGGCCGGCAACTCAGGCCGTGGTTTTCTGTGGTTTCCCACGGCCCTTCCAGGAAAATTCCAGAGTTGCTTCCGTAATTAATAGGCCACAGCCGCTTCCTTCCGTCCCTATCCTATCCCAAAAAGCGCAGTAAAATGAAAGTTCCAGGCAAAACAAAAAACTTCCCCCCTAAAGAGCAGATAGGCTGATAACGGGGCATGATTTATAATTTATAATAATAATAATAATAATAATAATAATAATAATAATAATAATAATAATAATAATAATAATAATAATAATAATAATAATACAGTTGACTCCTGATATACCAGACTCAAGGGACCGCGCCAGTCTGTCATAGCGAAGTCGCCTTTTTTGTGCAAAAAATTTAGTATGTTACAGCCGATGTGAGGTGAAAATGAGACTGTTATAATTATCAGGGGCCGAATTCAGAGAGGTTGCTTAACGTAAACGCGCCCGATTAAATCCTTTAGTCATCCTCGACTAGCAAATTTAACCAACCTGCTAATACAAAGACGGCGATTAGCGCTAAACGCCTCCTAATCGCACTTGCTAGCACTTTTAAATTTGCTAATCGAGGATGACTAAAGGATTTAATCGGGCGCGTTTACGTTAACTAGCAACCTCTCTGAATTCGGCCCTTAGTTATCCTCGATTAGCAAATTTAAAAGTGCTAGCAAGTGCGATTAGGGGGCGTTTAGCGCTAATCGCCGTCTTTAGTATTAGCAGGTTGATTAAATTTGCTAATCGAGGCTGACTAAAGGATTTAATCGGGCGCGTTTACGTTAAGCAACCTCTCTGAATTCGGCCCCAGGAGTTTTAAAAAAATACACAGGGTCTTATATGGAAGTTTGCCGGGACAGCTGCCTGTTGTAACCGCGATGAAAGTCTGTTATAGCCGAGGGTGTTATATCCACACGCGCGAATCAAAGATGGCGGACACTATTTTTGCCTGTACCCTATTTATGATGATGATGATGATGATGATGATGATGATGATGATGATGATGATGATGATGATGATGATGATGATGATAATAACAATAACAACAACAACAACAACAACAACAACAACAACAACAATAATAATAATAATAATAATAATAATAATAATAATAATAATTATAATAATAATAATAATAATAATAATTATAATAATAATAATAATAATAATATAGAATTGAGAATGCGTGTTACACCTCGTAAACAATATGTAATAGTTACTATAGTTATCGCTTTCTCCGTTCAACAATTAGAGAACAGTAGCATATCACCCTGGTGGGCTTTGTCCGCGCGGCGACTCATCACCAACGTGCATCGGTTCATGTAGTACTACTTTCTCCCTAAGCACGGCAGCAGTGTGCAGAGCAGCAGAGGGACGACAGCCTATTCGCCAACTGGAAGTCGCCTATCGTACTACGTCCAAGTTATTGGAGGGTGGGCCAAGCAGTGTTGCCAAATTTTGGTAACTGGTCTGCTACTATACATAGTAACATAGAATTGGCTAGGCGCGACTTATCACCTAGGTGCATGTAGTTGTTGCCATAGTTATTACCACTGTCTTGGAGTTGGAGTATAATAATATTATATAGTGTGCAATTGAGGGAGGATGCGCGTCATCTGCTTGTGGCATGTAGTAGCACTACGTCCAAGTGAGGGGACGGGCTGGGCAGTGTTACCAAATTTTGGCAACATAACATGTAGTGGAAAGATTGTTTGTGTGCCCATTGCAACTGGTCACCATGGAATAATAATAATAATAATAATAATAATAATAATAATAATAATAATAATAATAATAATAATAATAATAATAATAATAATAATAATAGCAGCACCATTTCCATCGCAAATTGCAGGGTGGTGTATAGTGCTCAAAATAATATGTGTGAAATCTGATCGTTGGTAATATAGCAAAGTTGTGTGTATCAGTTTGTTATGTGCGGTATAATTAATTGCGGCGTAGGTGATTGTAATTAACGATCATGTATTATAATGTCACAATTGCGGGGGCATTCGGTTTATGTTATTTTGGACACAATGCCGTTTACAGTACAGCTGCGTGTTCAGTTTAATTTCAAACCTATATAGACTGTGCCAGGGTTTTATTTAACATATGATTCGTTTGATTGTAGTCAGCCCGAAAAATTAACAGTCTAATTATTGCGAATTATTTCAGTAAGGTATGTATACGCAGCATGTAGCAATATGTTCACACGACAGATCAATGACGTCATAATAATTACCGGTATGTAAACGAATTGGCATTGCCTGAAAAAGTTCGATGCTTCATGCAAAGTACATTATACGAAATAAAAAATATATAATTATAGCAAGTGAAACATAGTCCCAAAGAAAATTAAATGACAAGACACAACTATTGCAGATTAGGAAAATTAAAAAAGTAATTACCAAGGTTAAAATTCAACTCCTGCTAATTCGTTAACCACAGTAGGCTACGCCTTATATGATGTATATATATATATATATATATATATATATATATATATATATATATATATATATATATATATATATAGCCTAAGTATGCCTCGTCGTCGTAATTAACTTTTCAGGAATTTAA
>JYFJ02000730.1:0-67500 GCA_000934665.2 Catajapyx aquilonaris | reverse complement strand
TACGGGGACATCGAGGAGGCTGTGGTCATCACGGATAGGCAGACCGGGAAGAGCAGGGGATACGGATTTGTGAGTATCCCTCAGTACACGCAATCAGAAAACGTTGGTACCGCCACTCGGAGCATTGTTGCCGCACTGTAGTGCCAGCCGTAGTAGAACGGAACATGCCGTAGTAGAACGGAACACGCCGTAGTAGAACGGAACACGCCTTAGGAGAACGGAACATGCTGTAGTAGAACGGAACGTGCTGTAGTACACCGGAACATGCTGTAGTAGACAGGAACATGTCATGGTGAAGTAGGCCTATTTACCACTTACATACACTACGGTATGTACAATTTGACTAAGGCAAAACAAATATATCGTACATAACAGTGAGGACATACTTATATGTTTATAGCCGGAGCTGGATTGTCCGGACGTAATCAGGGTTTGCTGTAGTTTTTTTGGTATGTTTCGTTGCAAGCGACTTTTACTAGGAAGACAAGGTTGTGTTGCGGTGTGTCACTGGCCGATAAGCTGCTTAGATAAGTAATTCTCATGTTTGGATACAGGAGCTAGATTTTTATAGTCTTTTGTCATGTGAGATTAAACGGAATTGGAGGCCACAATGAAGTAACACCTTAGTTTTAATGGGTACTCTCAGGCTGAGACGAATTATTTGGGTGTAAATTTTACAACTATTTAACTATCGCTGTGATTGTAAAAGGATTTGAGATGAAAACTTGACTTACGTACAGGAGTTTTTGGTTCGTCTGTTTCCGCTATGATTAAAATCGGATGTGTATGAGTTGTTGCTAGGGTTATGCACTGTACCTAGTGTGTCAAGTAATATAAATACGGCCATGCTATGGGCAAATATTTAATTGCTTCTGATTCCACTTAACTGCTGAATCCTTCCGATCATTGTTCAAACATGTGGTGATGTAGCCTTTGTTAAGTTGTGCCTGGCAGTGCATGACGTTGTAGTGGCACTGTCATTAACATGAGCTTTAAAAAGTACTGTCGATTGGCGGAAAGAAGTGCAGCTGATAATTTTGGCATCAATTAACTTCTGCCATTACAGCCCATGTTAGAGGGATCAATAATAGTAACAGAAAAGCTAGTTGGGAGTTAATTGACTTGTATGCTCCAGTGTGCACATTATGTTACCACAGTTTGTACAAATCACGTAAGGGCTGTTTGCCCACCAGTGTAAATTAAAATAAATATAAATAAATTAACAAGATGATTTGGTGTTTAACTCAAAGTGGTTAAGTCGACAGGCCAACGGTTAATTTTTTTTAAACGTAATTGTGTAAGTGGAAAAGTACAGCATGCAATTAAATGAATGCCTCAGCCTGGAGCCGTGCCAGTCTAAATTTTGCCCAAACTCCGCTCGTCTGACTCATTGGAGCTAGATCTTCGACCGATTTAGATAGCAGAGTTAAGGATGCCGCTGCCATTTTAGGTGGAATGGTAGCTTAGATTACTAGAACATTTATTCACTGCAGCTGTGAAACATAATGTTAGCCTTGTAGGTTGGGTGTTTCTGCTTAAAATATATGCTGGTCATAAACTTGTTGGATGGCATTGAAAAAATAGCGCAAATGTTTTTAGTTACCTCTTTGCAGCGCTCTCTGTGACTCTTGCTGTGGTCATATCAATATTCTGCCGTTGCCCGTACTAGCATCTTAAAAATTTATACCTTGTGGCATGCAACGCTGACTTCCGTAGTGCGGCAACATTGCTCATTTGTCTAGCCCGTAGCTATGTCGTAAAGTATCACGGTGGTCTCTTAGGAGTCCAGATTGTTGGCAGACGACTGTACACTAAGGGACACTGCTGTGTAAATCGTGGAGACATACGAGTTGTTTAAAGTCTTAATTTGTGGTTCGCCAATTGTACTAACTATTTGATCCTAGCAAGGCTTGTCGGGACTAAAAAAAACAACAGACATAGAAAGTGATGTTACATTTTACATGAACAGTATGCCCATTCCATGCCACTAATTATTCGATTTTGATGTTTTCATGGTTTATGGGAGTCCCAGGAAGCCATTGGTTGAGTATGTATATTTAAAGATCTCCTTGGTGTGAGATTTTGAGAGAATTTACACAAGCGTTTTTTTGTGACATTGGATTAATTAATTTTTGTGCACGTAAAGGTTTAAAATGGCGTTGTTGTTGTAGTCCCATTTGCAGTGTTGGGGAGTAACTGAGTAGAAGTGTCTCGTTCTTTTGTGAGTAACTAGTTACGTTTTTCAATACTTCGGATCACATTTAGTAACTACAACCTAGTTACTTTAAAAAAGTAATGGTACCTCAGGTTAGATTTTGCTTGATTAATTGCGTTTAGCCTTTTGGTTACTCTCGTTACCAGCCAATTATGATATTACAGAAATAAACTGCGATGATTAGGTTATTTAAAAAGTCAGCTATTTTCAGTGGTTAACTTTGGCGAGCAAAGAACTAGTTAATTTGGCAAACACGTTACATTTTTGTGTAGTGAGTCGCTTTCAAATCTGAGAGTAACTTTTGCGAATAAACTCTGTAACTAGTTACTTTTTAAAAGTAACTTCCCCAATATTGCCCATCTGCTGTGTGGTTGGTATGTCTTTGATTTATTTGTTGACAATTTTTTAATTATTATTTGTTGCCTTCTGAGTTGGCCTTCCTCCCCCTTCCCTCTTCAAGCGAGCAATAACTTCAAGTTGACCTCTTCAATCAGAAGTAATGTGCTGTGCAGCATTAGGATCTAGTGTAGTGAGTGGAAGCAAAGCGAAGTGCTGGAAAAGCTTTTTTGTCTTTTATGCTGAATGTTGAGTCCCCCACCTAACCTCTTTTAGTTGTTTATTTATTTATTTATTTAATTATTAAATTGGGTTATGACATAGCAGAGCCTTACCTAACCAGCACGACAGTAAAAAGGTTTTCTTAGTTGCTGTGAGTTGGAGAAGAGTAATTTGATTCAACGGTGTGAGAAACTGCGGAGTTTCATATATTGGGGGAGTGTAACAAGTGGATTTAGGAGAGGTTTGCTAACTTGAAAAAGCTGGGTTGCAAATGTTGCAGATATCGTAGGCATTGTGTATAGTACTGTACTTAACTATTAGGGACGGAATTTAAAGAAGTTGTCTGACTTGCACTGTTTGAAATAGTGTGATTTTAAGTAATGTTTGGCAATGGAAAATTACAGGCACAATTCATAGAGGTTGTCTTTAAATACTCCGATTAAAACCAATGGGATTAGTTAATTGACACAAAATATTGACCGAATTTAAACGACGCTTGTAAAGTTAAGACAACCTCTTTTGTATCCACAAATCAGGGGAAGTGACATCAGAAGAGGTTCATCGGATAGTTTGTTTGTTTGAATGGGAAGGATCCAAAGCAAATATTGCTACATGGAAAATACTAAAGGAAACGAATCATTTAAGAATATCTGCTAATAATCTCTCTGAATTTAGACTTAACTTCGACATGTGAGGATCGATTGGCATTTCAGTGACACGATTAATTAAAAAAAAAAAATGTGTCAGACAATTCTGTGAATTCCATTCAACATGGTGTAGCGACGTGGCGGTTTTTTTTTCTGCTGGTAGCTTTTTGCAGAAATAGAGGCTGATATTTTGCGCGGAGCTGGATGGACTGTATAATTCTGCCACCTGATGCATGCCACCTGAGGAGTAACCTTGCCTCTCTCTTTTTTTTTTTTTTTGATCCCCATGTGTAACTTGCGAATGGAGGCTATAGGCACAACACTGTTTTTTTTTTTGCATAAGCATACTCAGTCGTTTGTCTAACTAGTCCCTTGGCCTTTAAGGCGAATTATATTCCGGATGAGCACAATGGTGCCATTGTTCCCCCAGTATTTTTGAACCACTTTTGTCGGGCTCTCGGAGGACATATTGCAACAATCCTGCCATTGTAGTCGATATGGGTCAAAAATGTGCTGAAGAGCATATTTTTCAACTATAATTTATTGCCTGCATTCTCTGACTGTGTGTTAAAACACTGAAATGTCGCAAATTTTACATGATAATTTTTCTGCATGGTTATCAATTTGACCATTTAGTAAATATGGCCCCACAACTCATAGTGCTAATTATTGACCTGTCTCATGACATGTGCTGCACCAAAAACATAATATATATATGTAAGGATTTTAGCAGTGTATATTGACCCAATTGCTCTTTTTTTTAAGCCAATCAGAAGAGCTGTCCCTGAAATTTGTCCAATTTATGAGTTGGACTGAGGTTATTTCTATTGTCACACTGCTTTCCATTGTCTCTGTTTGCTCCAGGAAAGAATGGGAAAAGCATGTTGGTAAAGGTCGACATTTCACCATGTGATGAATCAGTATGCAAGCAATGAAACAATAGCATCACATTCTTGCGTGCATGACTTAGAGCCAAAAATTTTGGTCCAATGAAATTATTATCCGGACTGAATTTTGGTTGTTGATCCAACTGAATATGTGCTGAACCAATGCCGGATAATTTCATATTAATGGCGTACATAATCCGAACCTCAGACTGTGACCCACACTGAGAGCGCGTGCTGTGCAGAAAATGCATCTTGATGTAACGCGATATCTTTCTCCCAAATGATCCTGCACAAAAAAAAAGAAGCAAAACCAGACAGTTGGCAAAGTAAAGTCGCCATTGCAATTTTTGCATGGAATGAATTCCTTGTGGGAATAATCATCCGCAATCAAGCGGTTTGCCAAGCAAAAATTGAGCGGGTCGTTATCCCAAGTGTCTAAAAACAGACCATTTGTTGTTGGAAAAAAAAAAGAGTGTCGCTCGTGTGACCTCGTTTGCCCTCCAATGCGAAAAAAAAGGCTCCAGCATCGTCAGAGGACACTAGCTACGCCACTATCCTCGTCAGTACACTCGCACCCTTACCCCCCCTTCCCCTATATACCCCCCCTCAGACCAACACCCCATAAAAGTTTCTGGCTGCTGTCGGAAATAGCAGCTGCCGTCCCCGGTACAACACAAGGCGTGGGGGACATAAGGGATAGGCTAGGAAATAACCGTGTGTGAGTATATTATCAAAAGTCGCACACACGCACTCATATGAGGCGACAAATTACATGCAGAGGACAAAAAAAAATGAGACATTTAACAACATAGTTGAATAACTAGTTGCTATTATTACCAAAAATATATATTTTGTCATCTTTCATTAGTGCCAACTGTCGACTCCAGTTTTTCTTTTTTTCTTTCTTCCTCGATCCCCCCTCTGTGCAAATGCCACACGCGTGCTTTGTCCTCAGGCTTTGACAATAATTTTTTTTTGCTATAGCATCCTACAGGCTGCCATTTTCGGGATGCGAATTTTGAGTAAACTGTGCGGTCAAAGTGTTGTCGATTTCTGCATATTATTCATGTGGAGAGATGAAGCCAGACCAAAAAAAAACGTGCGATTTGCATATGTGACGTGGAAAACTGTGCGAATATACACACAGTCGCCATTTGGTTCATTAAATATGTTACAGCTGCAACAATTTTTTTTTTATATATAAAAATTATCAATATAATAAGGGATTTTTCTATAGTAATTTTGGTACCTATTGAACATGAGCAAAACGACGAAAAAGCATGGGTCGAATTTTCGTCTCACTGCTGCTAACACCGGTGCTACTAAGTTAGCAGTAACTAGCAGTGGGACGAAAATTAGACCCACTGCTAACTTAGCACCTTGCCAACCTATACTAAGTTAGCAGCAACTATAGCAGTGGGACGAAAATTAGAACCACTGCTAACTTAGCACATTGCCAACCTATCCTAAGTTAGCAGCAACTAGCAGTGGAATTAACCCACTGCTAACTTAGCACATTGTCAACCTATCCTAAGTTAGCAGCAACTAGCAGTGGAATTAGACCCACTGCTAACTTAGCACATTGCCAACCTATCCTAAGTTAGCAGCAACTAGCAGTGGAATTAGACCCACTGCTAACTTAGCACATTGCCAACCTATCCTAAGTTAGCAGCAACTAGCAGTGGGACGAAAATGAGACCCACTGCTAACTTAGCACACTGCCAACCTATCCTAAGTTAGCAGCAACTGGCAGTGGGACGAAAATGAGACCCACTGCTAACTTAGCACACTGCCAACCTATCCTAAGTTAGCAGCAACTAGCAGTGGGACGAAAATTAGACCCACTGCTAACTTAGCACATTGCCAACCTATACTAAGTTAGCAGCAACTATAGCAGTGGGGTGAAAATTCCAACCGCCCTTTTTTTCCAGATTTTGTAGACAAATTGTGTTTTTGTGTGACTCATCGTGAGGCGCACAAAGACTTTATATTTGCATCTCGTTACGTCAGGGGGCGATTGACCTATTGAGCCCAATTTGGCGTCATCCAAGAGATCAATGAGAGTATTTAGATAATGCATCGATCCGCGTGCGTGAAGCGTCGGGGAGAATCAAGCCTTTTGGGGGCCGGATGGGCTTTGGCTTGTTGCATTTGGCCTCAATGCGAGTGCGTTGATGACACCCAATTGAGGCGACAACCTATCATGTGACTCTTGTGCACTGAGCAGGGGTAGTCATCATCAGAGAGAGAGAAAAGGAAGGAAAGGACAAACGTCATCGCCATGTGCAACTTACAGGCCTCTCATCATGGCAAAGGGACAAAAATTACCTTGAAAAAAACGCAGCCCCGCGACGGTTTTCCACGACTTGGGGTCACCCCCAGATTATTTCTGACTCATGCAGCTTGGACGTGTGTCCCTGTAGCTGAGCATCCAGACCGGAGAAAATGTGCTTCTGTACAGTACTTTTTACAAGGAAACCGCAGTTGCTACACACGGAAATGTCCAACCAGCTTAACCCTGCTCAAGTTAATTAAATAATAACCATGAGATGGGATCAAAGTTGAACTCGTATTTATATTTTCATTATTATTATTATTATTATTATTATTATTATTATTATTATTATTATTATTATTATTATTATTATGTGCACAAGTTTGTCACATTTCAAATTCGACAGATCCTGCGGGTTATGCCACCAACAATCACTCTGCATGTCGCGCAATAATAATTAACTTGTGGTATTGGTAAATCTAACTAGAGCAACTTCGTCAAGGAAATTTGCCAGGGATTTGCCTTTCAAGTGCAGATGAAGAAAACCGGATTTTTTTTTCCTTCAATAAAAATGAATGGGAGTAAATTGCATATGATATCTCGCGAAATTAGTGCCAATTTGGACCGTGCAGGCTGGGCGCAATTTTGTCAAGTCCGTAATAATGTCTGTTATTGAAGGTTTCTAACCACAGGTTGATAAACATCTCCGGGCTTTTTTCCTAAACAATTTATGGGGCGGTCTCGACTGCTGCTCAAGACGTCATAATTTTACCATCGGGTTTTTTCGTACGCAGAGAGAAATAGGTGCATTTGTATATTCACAGCGTGTGTCCAAATTATGATTCATTCAGCATCTTCCTCATTGGGTTGACCTAGATGTGATTTTAAGTGCGACGTCCGGATATATACAACATTGCTTGATCACATCACAGACCCGCAATTCGTATACGTCACTTTCTTGCAATCTTTTTTTTTATGCAACTTTTTTATTATTGCAAGTTCCTCCTCCACTTGCATTTTGGCCACCCTTAGGCACAAAAAGGGGTTGGGGGGGGNGGGGGGGGGGGGGAGTCGGCGGGAAAACATGTTTTTTTTGGCGCCTAAAATAAGCACATTGTCGGAACCTTGAGCCACTTTGACCCTTATGGGGTTAGCCATGGAAGTCCAGGTCTCATATCTCTTTAATAACTATTTCTGCAAGGGACAGCGAGGAACATTGTCGCGATTTGGTTGACCCCATTCTGACGAGCACTGTCAAATTACCGACCAATGTTGCTGTGAGTAGTTAACAATTGCAAATTAGAAGTTGGTAATGACTTTAAAAAAAAAAATCGATTTGTAATTCCAACAACGAGATTCATGATTCGTAATGATTAGGTTCACCTGAGATTTATCTCTTGATTGTCTGACTCCTGGGAGCGGAAGTCACTTTCGTTGTTTTCAGCAAATGTTCATTGTATGAAACCTTGTCTGCTCATATTGTTGAAAGCCACTGTTGATGATGCCTATTGTGACATCTGTGTATTCTCTGCCTGAATTTTTATTATTATTATATAAACTTGTTTGCCGTCCACTTCACCATTTGTCGATATTGTTGCTTCTTTTTTTTTAAAGAAAAAAAAAAATGGCACGAGCCACCAAGGTGAGGAAAAAGGGCCCGCGAGAGAGATGTGCAGACTATTTAGTTCACATGTGTTTGCACATGTGCTGCCTGGCTTCCTTCCCCTCCTCTTCACCCTGGCCCTCTCTCTCTCTCTCTCTTGAACACAGCCTGCACATATCCCCCTCTCTCCAACACACACACACCCTCTTCTCTCTCTCTCTCTCTCTCGGAGCATGACGTCACGTCCTATTGTTGGGCCGGTGTGGGGAGTGTGCCAAGCAATGTTGCCAACTCCGGTCCCTCTCTGGCTGGGGGCCAGTCTTATGCTGAAGCCAACAGGTTCGAGACACACTCACACACACACAAAAAAAAGTTTGGGGAGAATAGGGGGGGAAGTTAGGTCCAGGGGGTATGTATGTTGCCATATGTATACGATGTTTAAGTGTTAAAACAAAGTATGAAATGTAGAGGGGTGTTGGCATATTTTTTTGTTGTTGTTAAAAATTGAAGCGTGTTGGGGGTGGATTGGTGGGTTTTTAGAAGAGAGGGGGGGGGGGGGTTATCACATCCTGACAGCTGGCAGGAAAAAGAGGGGTTAATATGGGCTGGTCCTGGAAAAAAAAAGAAAGAGGGGGACTAAAGAGGTATGTGTGGCAACAGGGCCCGGTTTGGAGGGTTTATTTGCGCTCATGGAGACGAGGCCTCGGCGCCGACAGCAGCCCCCACAGCTCCCTACCACCACCACCACCCCTCACTTTTGGACTACAGCCCCATCCTTCCAGAGTCACTAGCACCACCTACACGTACCCAAAACCCTAGCCTTTGGGTCAGCGCTCTTTCCTGCTATTTGGGGAGGGTGGTATTAGCACCACTCCAACAATCACCTCGATTTTACTCCCTTCTTGGACATTAAAAAAAAATGAGTGGGCCAACAGGCGGATTGTTCACTGCAGCATTACATTAGAATTATTAGCCTGCAACTATTGCATATTGGAATTAATTTTCAAAAGTACAGCATGTCAATTAATGTCAAAGTGCACACCAATTTGCTAATATCCGTTGCAGAAATTTGGCAACACCTTTAATCAGAAGGAGAGTGACAATCAGACAACTTGAATGGGATGTCCCGCCGATTTACCACTTAGTATTATTCTTTGCATAATAGATGGCGCATACTCCCTCTGCACACTCCTGCCACCGTGCGAGAGATAGCGATACTATCAGGTCGGACAAACATCCGACGGAGAGAGAGAGAATAAGCCTATTGTGAATTAACATTGTGGCATTTATCCTGGTGGGTTATGCTGGATGGACATTTTCGAGACTGATGAAGGGCAATGCCATTGCAGGTCATTTCCTTCTTGCGTGCCACAGTTTTTCTGGTTTAACGTTTCGGATAAAGCGGCAATAACATCGAGGAAACGGGGATGAAATAAATATTTCCTTCAAGCATGCACGCAGCGTCTCAGCACGAGGTTATTTCCATGTGCATTTTAATAATAATCGAGACATTCTGCTTAGAATTTTTTTGAAGGCGGGGGAAAAACCCATCCTTTATACATCACTCCTCTTCCAGTATACTTCCAGTTTCGCACTTGCATTCATTGCATTAATTGCTGTAATGAAAAGTTGATACAAAATGGTTTGATAACCTTTACACTGATTTAAACTTTTCCTCTTACACCCTTTTGAACTGTCGACATCAGTGTATCACTTGAGAAATAATCTTTCCTGGACTCGAGCAACATTGTCTTTAGATTTTCGTGTTTATCAGGTTACGAACAACGATATGAAACTAACAACTTGCTGCGAAAGGGAGTGTGCAGATAGTCTGTTGTTATTTGTGTTGCGAATAATAATTGCACTTGGTTTTCGGAATCATGACACCTTGAATCAGAAGATCTTAAATCATTATTCCTACTGAATATTTCAGTACACTCGAGCCAAACAAATCGATGCACCCAACACACATCAGACGGAGGTTTTTTATAACCGTATCATTACGAGACGCCTTATCGCCAACCCCTGATCTTATAAAACATTTCCGAGCCCCTTAACATTCCGAAGCTACCAATTTTTAAAAATATATATATATTATGGCGTAGACTACTTGTAGTAATGGCCACAAATTGATGTGGGAATTACCCCAAATATTTTGATGCCGTTTGAACTCGCTTCCGATAAGGATATTGCGTTTTTTTCTTTTTCTTATAAAGAGAAAAGGGGGTGGTGGGGGATATTTGGGGATTTGTGGTAACCTGTTAGTGTAGTGGGTGTTGGAAATGATAAAAGGCTTTGATTGATGACCCTTCCAGGTGATAATGGGCGACCGGTCGGCGGCGGAGAGAGCGTGCAAAGAACCCAACCCGATCATCGACGGCCGGAAAGCCAACGTGAATCTGGCCATCCTGGGAGCCAAACCTCGAGCCAATGTGCAACCAG
Organism: Catajapyx aquilonaris; assembly: GCA_000934665.2. NCBI lineage: Eukaryota > Metazoa > Arthropoda > Diplura > Dicellurata > Japygidae > Catajapyx > Catajapyx aquilonaris. Next base: position 56,873 of record JYFJ02000730.1, on the reverse strand, counting down.
GTACTGTATAACAAAACTTATATATTTATTATTGGTTCCCCACAGGTACACACACACACACAAAAAAAAATGAACGAGAGTGTCGTTTAATTATTACCAGCCAACATTGCTTCCCACAATATTGTTAGTATGTGCAATCAGACAATGACTGCTCAACTTGTTAACGGCTGACCTTGGTACGAATAACTTTTGTAGACAATATCTTTAACGTCTGTTTGCCTAAAGGTGTGTGATTTTGATAAGAAAACATAAACAAAGCAGCGACAATTTGATACGATTTTTTCTCTCTCTATAAATCAACTCAAGCTATGAAATATCATCTATAATATTAAAATCCTTTCGGGAGTTGGCCGAGCCCTCTGATTGGTCCGCCGCATATTGTTACCACCACCTCCCCATTGGCCCGCTTTCTACTCATGCGCAATGGGGGTGTAAACAACAACTGTTGGGTTGCCGGGGAAACTGTCCATTCCCCGGCGCGCCGAATAGGTACCCCAGGCCGTAGGCCTAGAAAAGAGCGAGCGTTTTCCTAGTCTTCTTCTTATAATATTAAAATCCTTTCGGGAGTTGGCCGAGCCCTCTGATTGGTCCGCCGCATATTGTTACCGCCACCTCCCCATTGGCCCGCGTTCTACTCACGCGCAATGGGGGTGTAAACAACTCCTGTTGGGTTGCCGGGGAAGCTACATTACTTGTAGAGTTAATTAAAATCGTGGTACTAGTTAGCATCCGCACTTGTATTTGTGTGTGTGTGTGTGTGTGTGTACCTCGAAACTTTCGTCGTCGCAAATTTTTTTCTTTATCGTATTTTCAGCATGAAATCGCAACAATTCCCCCCCGTTTGAATCGAACAAATTGATCTGTCCATCATAGCCAAAATCGGTTTATTACGCCGTTCACAGCCATGAAATTGCGATAGAAAGGGACAGATTTGGGAAACGAATTTCTGCCCGTTTTTTTTTTTTTTTTGCCGAATCCAGGCGATCCTGACATGAAAGCAGATAAGGATTCTGGACCCAAATAGTGAACCGGTTCCGGAACGGATTCGGTTTGGGTTCTTGGGTTCTGTTACTAATCGTAGAAGTCGACACACTTTTCACGCACAATATGGTCCTTTGATGTCCCATTCCTGTAGCATCCGGTATGCAGTTGCACATATTTTCGTGTCGTGATTGTACGTGTGCGCGTCCTCGTAAGGAGGGGGGGAAAAAAACCAAGGGTAATTTGTAGCCATTCACCAACCCAAAAATAGAGCATATGTTGGATTGTTGGCAAGTGCAGAGGTGCTTGCAGATTTGACGTGTTCATGAAATGTGCGGATTATTTCATACGCCAATTTGTTCATCATTGACGTTGGAGACTCACGTGACCGAAAAATTAGAACCCTCCCAAGGGTAAATCACATCTGTTGGGAGCCAGTCCCTTTTGTCTCTCATTTTTTTTTTGGGCAGTCCTTGGAGTTTCCATGGGCCCCTGGTTGCCATCACGCGACCGGTTGCCCTCTGACCCTGTCGCCCTGGAGACCTGGCCAAAATGCACACCCCAAGCTATTGCGACCTCCTTTGGACAGGATGGGAAGGGGGAAGGCTATGTCGCACCTTATATCCTTAAGACTTCGCATGTCCCGTCGCACACCCCCCCTCTCCGAAACCCACCCACTCAAAATAAGCAATCGATTGCTCGTAATAAATAAGTAACGAAATTTTAGCTTCTCCCGAGAATTTAGGGGCAGGACCTGCTCTCTTGCCAGCCCACATTTCGAAATCGTTACCTTGAATACAGTGAAAAAGATTGTGCAGGAAGCACGCTTTATATTGTATAATAGTTGAAGACAAATTGAGACATAGGTAATGTGCACATCACAATATGTAAAAAAAAATTAAACAGGGTGGAATTTTCGTCACATTGCTAATTACTGCTAACTTATCAGTATCATTGCACTACACTGGTATTGCTGTTAGAAGTACCGGTAACTAGTAGTACAACGAAAATTCCACCCATCTGGGGTGAAATTCGCTCAAAAAGAGAATTTGGCGAAATTATTGCTCCTTTTTTTGAATAAAATAATTTTATTCGAAAAAGGAGAAATTTCGCAAAATGCTCCTTTTAGAGCGAATTTCACTCCAGAATTTTCGTCGTACTACTAGTTACCGGTACTCCTAACAGCAATACCAGTGTAGTGCAATGATACTGATAAGTTAGCAGTATAACTAGTAGTACGATTAAAGTTCCACCCATTTACTTTCATTCTAATCAAGTTGGGAAAATTACTCGAAGGAAGTGCGAGAATGTCTGGGAGACTATTTCATTGCTCAATTTGAGTAGGGCTTTTGCTCGAATTGAGTGGAAAAATTCACTCATTTAAAGTGTTCACTCAGGTGATCGAGTGGTTTTCACTCAAAAAGAGTTGGAGTCAAATCAAGTAGGCAAAAGAGTGAATGAAAAATCACTCAAAATTGAGTGGAAAAACACTCGAAATCTTTTTGAGAGTGGAGAGGGTTGCGTAATCTGCAGGATGACCCGTATTAAGTTTGTGGCTAAAGGAAATTGCCATGCACTTATCTCCATAATGAAGCCGAAATTAATGGTAATTAGGAGGAAATTATTGCTGCGCAGAGTAGAATTTGCAGATGGCTGCAGCATCGAAGTGGGAATAATCAAGACATGCTATTCGTTCACTCTTCCAAGGGAGAAATAATAACTGTTACGTAACGTACGTATAGACAATGAAGCACATTGGTAAAAAATAACATCATGAAATCGGCCATGATATTCACATTGACGTTGTTTGGAAACGTGAGATGGAAGCTGCGGGAGGAATTGTTTCAGTGCGGCAATAAAGGGTTGCGCATTAGTGAAGAATTGAAGCATGCAGCAGGCTTACTTGCGATAAGTTATAAATACCAGCTGAATGGAAATATTAGGTATGTGACATCGGAGACAATTGCAGCTTATCCTTTGGATTCATGCTCCTTCATCTGTATTCATAACGACCGCATGGCAAAGTGCCACGTTTTCCTCGAGTTTAAAAAAGCTGCATGGAGTGGAGATTTTTGACAGCAAGTCGTAGAAATGCAGAATTTAACGACCCGTTTAAAAGCCTGTTGGAACATGTCATTGCAGGGACAGATCTGTGGTGATGAGTACTTACCCCTCCTTTTGTGGCTTTTTTTACTCTGCCTGATATTGTTTAGGGCAGTAATTTTACTTCTTTAAAAATCATTACAAGTCCGGTTTTTTTCTGCGTGGAGAGTCGCAAATGCGAGTTGGTGTAACATTGTAGCGGTGAGTTTCCTCTCTTGTACAGTTGTCAGGTTCCTCAGTGTGATTCCACCGCAATGAAAAGGTTGGCTGACGTTTCTATTTTTAATGTGTGACCAATCACCATGTGGCAGGCAGTTCTAAAAGTAGGAAGCTGTTGCAACTCTTTAACATAAAATGTGCAGCTGCAGCACATGAAGCGCAGCAATTTGTTGTTTGCAAACATTACTCATTGCCTTCTCTCTGGTAGGTTTTCCGTTTTCCTCAGCACTTCGGGCAGGCTACCCGGCAGTGCTTCCAGGACAGTACGCAGGGTGAGTATGCTGTTCTTTGTAATGGTATTTATTTCATTTGGAATTAATGCAATTGATGTCCTCTGTAGGTCTCTGGCACCCCAGTACGTGTACCCTTCTGCCTACCTGACTGCGGGCTTGATGCCCCTACCCGCCACTAATCCCTTGGCTCCAGGGGCAGCTGCTGCAGCGGCTGCCGCAGCTGCAGCCTCACAGTTCTACGACTACCCTGCATATGCCGCTGCCTCCCAGTATGCCAACGGATTTGATGCCTACCCTTACTCCTCCGCTGCTGCAGGCAAGTCTCGTTGACCTTTAATACGGAATGCATGCTGAACATCTGTGGTCCAATCCGTATCTGTGTGCTTGTGCACAACCCTACATGTCTCCCATTTTCAAAAAAGTAGTAGTTGTGTGCTTTCCAAGGCAATAAAAGACTTGTGAGGTGTGCCAAAAAGGTCCTGGGTAAAGTTCCAACTGCATATTTTCTAACTCGAGCTTTTGCCAGGTCTTCTCATTGCACCGTAGCATATTAGTCTCGAAAAAAGCTAAAGAAAGTTTGAGGAGGAAACAACCCAAGTGTTGTGAATCGCACCCATCCGCATGCTCCTCTCGTGTAGTGATAGTAACAGTTCTCACGAAGCTTCTTCTCCCGCTGCCAAATGTCATGCTGCCAATTGATTGGGAAGATTATTAAGTTGCATGGTGGTGAGAAGTAACTGTTTGTTTCGGTGGGGAGGGGGAGAGGAAAGGACCCTCTCTAGAGCATGAAAGCTAACTCTTTTTTAGGCCACACACACTGTGCTTTGTTTTTCCAACAAAGTGGCTTATATGGTTTGACCTTGATGATTTGAGAATTTATTAAAGTTAATAATTTTTCTATGCGCACATTTCCGTTACCTTCAACAGCACACATGCTGAGCAGGCGCATGTTGTGGATGCCGATGCCAGTGCGCTCAATTTCTATCCGATCATTAGTTGAGAAACGGAGAAATGGTTACAAAATTTAGCGCTTTTACGATGTGGCGAAGGTGGCAGTGAAATGTTTTTTTTTAAAATTTGCATGCTCTACTTGTATCCTTCACCTTCCTGTCATATTTCAATGTTACGTTTACACCAAAGTCGCAGCATTTAATTTAAACCAATTATTAACATGCAATGCAGTGTCATCCTGGTGTCACGTTAAATTGCTGCGATTTTCCTTTACATTCACAGTTGCAGAACTTGGGGGAATTTTTTTGATGTTGTGTAAATGAGAAATTGCATGCGGTTTCATGTAAAATTTATTTCCTTGAATCGTTTCCCCTGTAATTCTGCAACGGCCCCTCGTGTTTACTGACGTAGTTCAAAAGTACATTTTTATGTGCATGATGCTCTTGCCTTTTATCTTGCTCGAATCTATTGAGGGTTGCGCCACAAGTTAGCTACCATGAAACTTTTTTTGGCCTTATGAATGGATAATGCTGCACTTAAAAAGTAACGTAGTTGTGCTGATTGATATTTTTTTTGTTGTTAATTTCACGGTAAGTGCTTATAGTGTCGTCCCCTCTGTTGATTTTGCATATAGGTGGAATGGGCTCCCAATCATTTTCTTAATGCACGTTTACTTTTCTGTGGGCGTACTAGAGGTGGACTTGGGTGTTGGGAAAAAAACGCTTTTAATTACTTTTCCTTGTCCTTGTGAAGTTCTTTTGAATATTTTAAGTGTGTTGTCACACTACCGTCCCCCCCCCACCAAAAAGTGCAACATGAATCATTTTCTAAGACAGAAAAAAGGAAGTGGTCACAATGGCGCAAGCCTCGTACAAAATAACGTGGTGACTGATTGAACTTTTTCTCAAGAGCCACGACCCAAAGTGGTTGGCTTGATTGCTGCCGCATTAAGGCGAAAGGCTCTTGTAAATAGTTTTATCAGCCAGGAAAAGAAATAAATAAATTATGTAAACAAAAAATCCTAAATCTGTGTAGGATGTTTCATGGTTTGCATTTTTTGTTTTTAGTCCATTTTATTATTTGCTCTATGGCTCTTTGAAGGCTTCCAAGTTCAGCTTTTGACTTTTTTTAAAAATACGTCCCTGGTTTACATTCGTGGCAGTAATATTGGCAGTAATTAAAGCCTCAAGCTAGGGAATAGTAATATATGTAAACCTTGAAACACCTGTCGGAAGTCATGACAGAATAAGTCTAATTCTGCAAATTTTTTTTTCATCTCTCGTCGTCTCGTAATTATATGACTGATGACACAAGGAGCATGATTCAAATTCTCGCAAGGCAAAAGTCAGAGAGCTCTGTTGTGGATATGTTTTCTGGAAGGCAAAAATACTGACCTGCTTACATTGCACATAAAATAATTAGCGTACGTAGTGAAGAGGACACACAACAGGGGCCTTGAAAGAGCTAACTCGAGCCACCCATCGTCGGACAGAAGCCCGTATCCATTGTGCAAACCACCCAAGAAGCGCATGTCTGTTATCCTTCCCGGTACTACAGCCAGTGCGGCGGCAGCGGCTGCAGGGTACCTGACCCCTGCCACCTACCCTTACGCTGCGGCGGCGGCTGCTGCGGCTGCTGCAGTCCCAGCAGGAACACCCTTTCCGCTCAGTGCCTACACGCAGGCCCAGATGCAGGAAGCACGCATGCAGTGATCTATGCTCTCTCCTTAAAAAAAAAAAAGAAAGAATCATCTAGTGTAAGATCCCTCCCCTCCTGCCCTTACAAGGAGGGGAAACGAACGTTGGACAGCATAGTACCCCCAAAGGAATGGGAGAGGACGTGGACGGACGTTTTTAGTTCATTTTTTTGGAGAAGAGTCTCCTTCCCGTCCTGTGCAGGATGTGTCCTTTAAGTTTAGTGAATCATGGAGGAAGATTGAGAAGAGACATGGACATTAGTGAAAAGAAAAAATCTTCTTCCCCCTTAACCCTTGGCGGGATCTTCAAGGTGCCTTCAAAAAAAAAGAAGTTGTGCATGCAATTGTACTTTCATATTAGATCTGGGTTGCATATAAGGGAATTATGAACTTTTTTTTTTTGACCGTGGCCCAACTGCAGCTGGTTTAGGTGCAAGTGTGCGGCTGCCCAGGAAAATTTGAAGGGTCGAGAACGGCCAAGTCCACTCGTGGCGGGTACAACACAATTATTTTAATGCCATTTGTGGTATTAATTGAACATTTGCGTATGTAGCTGAACTGCGGCATCATCAGTGTAAGTTCAGTTTTTGCTCATTTTACGGCCAGTGAACTTGGTCGTTTGTTCACAACTTGTATGGAATTGTAATTGGCGTCATAACTTTTTTTGAAGGCATCTTGTATGTGGTGTAATGTTGCCTTCTGATTGCTCAGGCAGCTTTTGCTTTTTTACATGGAGGTGACCTATAACTTGTCAGTATGGAGATCAAGAGCAGCCGATCTCAACACCTTCCCCCTCCTGTATTCTGTCGGTGACATTACTTTTGAAGTAAAAAACATGCCTGCATTGCGAAAAAAAAACGCTGCTCTCCGTGCCGCGCTGACAGTTTGGTTACCTCGATGCTAAATGCGAAAGTCGGAAGGATCATTGTGCCGCCCCCCCCCCATCCCCAAAATGGTGCGTTCAACATCGGTTGAACCTGCGTCGTCCCTTATCTATAGTGTATCCCCCAACTTTTTTTCCCACCCCTGGAAGTGGAGAAGGATATGGACAAATGCTTTAGCTAATTTAAAAAAAAAGAGAGAGAGGAAGTGACCTTCTTCCCAAACATCCTGTGCGGGATTACTAGTCAGCCAGGTTTAAATACGTAAAAAAAAAATGAGAGAGAATGAAGCTGTAATCTCCATCGTAATCCTTCCCCACGTGCCTGGCCAAGGACCCTTTATATTTTTCGCATATTTTAAGTTTTTTTAACTTATTGGGGAAACTTGAAATCTGTGGAGGAAACGAGAAGTGTCCCTTTTATTACCTGCTCACTATTGTAAACGAGGACTCTTTGTGGTGACATGACGGCCAGGTTGCTACGAAAGAAGAAGAAAAACTGGTAACATTGGCCCGAGTTTTTTTTTTCGAGGCAAGAATTATTTTGTTATTATTTTGATCCCAGTGGAAAAATAATCCAAGCAGACATTTAGTTGGCTTCAAATGTAGGGTAGTTGTGAACATAGTGGAACCTCTTTCGCGCCCCGCCGCAAATTAGTGTGTTAGTAAAAAAAAAAAAAGAGACAAGCACACTGAAAAAAATTCAGGTGCAAGACTGCCAAAGGAATTTTCTGGTATTTTTGTGTGAGACACACACACGCAGCCATTACAGCCAGTAACGTACATTGCATGAAGAACTCGGCTGGGAAATTTGGACGAGTAGGTTATTAAATTTTATTTGGGTCTCTTGTGATGTGAGGTGCTCCCCATTTTTTTTTTTTTAAACAAAAAAAATATTCCGAGATTAACCGTCCTGTTTCCGCAGCCAAGTTCCTCAAACTTGTGAGGCTAGTCTACTCGTGCTGATTTTTTTCCTCTCTCGTTTTGGCTCTCAGGGCATCTTCTTGCTCTCTGTCTTCCTGGACCACACACTTTTTTTTCTTTCCTACATAGTATTTTGCAGATACCGAACAGGGAGCGAAGGAGAGCAATGTTTTAATTTTAAATGAGGTTCCACTGTGCTGTTACCTCTTTAAAAAAAATGCATGGTATTTTATAAAGACTTGGAAAGAAAACCTTCCCCCCCGCTTTCAAGCAGCTGTGTATCACCCGGGTGCCTTTCTCAATTACATTTTTTAAAAAGCCGGCCCGTAAACTTTGTGCCTTGCGAAACAATCTCCCCCCCACCCCGTTGACATTCTAGTCTTAACCACAAGTCTTCATAACTGCCGAAGCAGTTTTGCTTCATACGTAGTCAGATTACCATGTCACTTTTTGTGCCATTACCGATCCCCCCTTTTTTTGGTTCATTTTTAAACGAACTAGTTCTCTGCCCCCATTGGTCTCGTGTCACCTTCAGTCTGAAATATATTCTAGGTGACATGTTCGTAGTATTTGGGTTTCCGAGCAACTTTTTGGAGGCGCATCAACAGTATCAATGTGGTCGGATGTTTTTGCTACCGTAAGCCCCCCTGTTTAAGTCACTGCCAAAGTGACCTTAAAATGCCATTTTTTTTCTCGGACCAATGGGGCGCATGTTTAGACTGTCCTGCAGCTGAGTGACCTGCAGCGCTTTGTCTCGTCCTATTTCCGAAGTGTTTATAACGTAGGTGGCCTCTCAAAGGTATAAAAACAAAAAACGCAGATAAATATGTAGCGAACAAAAAAGATGACAAATCCGTCCTCGACACTCGAAACAGGAAGTTTTTTTTTAAATAAGCAAAAGGGCCCTCCCCCCTCCGAACACAATGTAGCATGCACTTAAAAAAATAATAATAATAAAAAAAGAGCCACAGGATATAATTTTTTAAAAAGTCCGTCTTAGGCTATTTAAAAAAATAAAATAAAAAAGTAGGGCCTAACTCACCTCCACGGACCTCACCATTGTTGCTATTATAATATTATTATTATTACCATTATTACTGTATTATTATTATTGTAACTATTAAGCCCAATTGCATGTTCTCACTGTTTAGAAGAAGAAGAAAAAAAAAACTCAAGTTGAAAAGTCTCGAGCAGTGCGGGCCACAAGACATTTCAAAAAAATAAATAATTATAATAATTAAAAAAAAGGAGTGCTATGTAATTGTCCTTTGCACTTTTTTTTTTTTGCCAACCAATTTTTGGCCTACATGAAAAAAAAAAAATTTCTTTTTAAAAAATTCATTAAAAAAAAGAGAAGTGGTGAACCTGGTGGCTCTCTGCCGCTATTAGAAAGCAGAAAAATTATATATATATTGAAGAAAAAAAAAAGAGAAAGAAGAGAGAACTAATTGCTCATCTTAAGTACTTATTAACTAATGATAGTGTATTATGTAAGTATTTTTCGATTATTTAAATGAGACGGAAAGGAAGCAAATGGAATAAAGATCACATGGAAATGTACGGTCTCTTTTTCTTTCTTTCTGAAGCAAGTTGTACCTGAATAAATTTCCAGGTTATATATACATATTTACTTATCATCATGTGCTACGTACGGAACCAGAAAATATCTTCAGTTTCTCATCCGCACAATTCAAGCGAGTTGCAGCAAGAAGCTTCACTAGTGGACGTAGAAATTATTCTCCGGCAGTTCACGCCCTTTTTCCCCCCCCCGCATTATAAGTGCGCAGTTCAAAAAAGTCCGACATGTTGAATGTAATTGCGATAAATAAAAATGGGTCTCATTTCTGCATAAAACATTTCTGTAATTTTTTACAACCTTATTCCCATATAATTGCATGTACATTGATTACGGAAGAGTCGTATTTAGCACATTACATTTTTTTTTAAATCAGGCCTCATAGAGGAGGAATAATAATATCACTTGTCCGTTAGGAAAAGAAAAGCTGGTTCTTGTTTATAAACGTACACCAAAAACAGAACTGTAACCAAGCGATGCGGACTAATAGTTTGAGGAAAGTGCAGCACTTGTTCGATTGTCACGAAAAGAGATGCAATTTGAAATCTAAAGCCACGGCCGACTCATTTTACGTGACGGAACATATTATACAAAAAATAATAATCCCAATGTGCTTTTCATTCCCGTGTACAAACAGTTTCATCCGATAAATCATATTCCCATACATACAAAATAACCTCCACTTATCATGTCCTCATCACGCGAGATATTTGACGACTAGGAACATGACGATGCAGGTGACGATCACTCCTCCTAAGAGCACATATTTGTCCTGGTATGCCCTGCGTTCAATGAGCCTCATTGTGGTGTTGCTGAGTCCGAGAACATTGGCCACGTCCATCATGCGGCGGTGGGCTCCCTTCAGGGTCATTCTCTGCTCCCGCATGTTGGCTAGGGCGGACGAACCGGAACCCAACATGTCGTCCAGTCCTTGATGGGCATTCTGTAATGTAACATGCGGATCAAATGTGCTACGAGATTGGGTGTTACGGTTTTCACCTGCAGGGCGGTGTGATGCTGGAGGCTTTGATCAATTATGATGGAAGTGTCCTGCTGTTCCGAGCCAAACTTGTGCTCCAGCAGCTGCTCCCTCTCTCGTTGCTCCCTCTCCCGCTCTTGCCTCCTCCAGCGAAGATTGTCCAGCGATGCCTGGAGGTGGCGAGCGTCATACTTCAACTGGTCCACACGCAGCTTCGCATTCTGGCGACGGGTTGGCGGCTCCTTGCTCACCAGGATGTCCAAACGGTCACAATGGCTGAAATGTACGAAAAAAGGTATCACATTCATCTTTCTGATTAATATGGCCACACACAGCCGAGTTTTTCCCTGCTTAGAACTTAAAACGATAACGACAAAGCCGAAGTTATCACAGATACCATTGTCCGTGAGTCCACAAGTGCAATAAACCGGACAGTAATTTTTCAAGGCCAGATTCGACTCAAGCCTTTTTTTTTTTGCAAGTGCTGCATTGAATCACCGTACGTTGCATTACACATGGGTCTGAAGGTCAATAATTGTCAGTGCGTTTTAATCTTTCAAACCAGCACAGCACATCTACCAACCAGATTTGTCTTGTAAACGATGCAACATTATCATATCAAAGTGACAGCTCATCTTTGCATGTTTACTTTTCTGTAAAGAAAGAAAAAAAAAATGATGATCCCCAATGTTACCACCCTATAATAATAATAATAATAATAATAATAATAATAATAATAATAATTATTATTAGTTTTAATATAGTTCATATGTTGGGTTAGCTTGCATCTCCCTTCATCGCTGACTACCCCTCATAGGGAAATGTGGTGGTGATGATGATGATGATGATGATTATTAGCAGATCTACACGGCCCGTTTCCATGGTAATGTACATAAATGGGTATGAAATTGCTTTAAAAAATGGGTATGAACTGGACAAACAAACTTGGCCTCGTCGTCATTGTCTATCATCATCATCAGTGGACCTGCACGGCCATGTTCCCATGGTAATCCACTGAAATGGGTATGAAATCGCTTGTTCAAAAATGGGTTTGAAATGGGTATGAAATGGACAAAACCTTTCCTTGTTGATGATGATGATGATGATGATTATTAGCGGACAAAACCTTTCCTTGTTGTTGATGACGATGACGATGATGATTATTATTATTAGCGGAACCCATCCTTCACAGCACAGCCCGTTTCCATAGCAACGCATTTGAAATGGGTATGAAATGGGCAAAATTTTCCCCTGTATGTAGATGAATTATTTATTATTATTATTATTATTATCGCAAGTTCTGGGTGTTCCTGCTCCATCATGGCCAATACACCGTCGCCTGCGTTCAGCTGCTTACTAGTTGTTTACATTGTATGATTGTACGTTTTGTGTATATGTGTTCATATCATTTATATCATATTCATCCCTTTCATTAACCTCTGCGTGGCCTGACCATCCACCAGAGTGTCATTTTGTAGGTCATACGAGGGGGACAGGGGCAACCTGTACTCCGCTGGCTACCCCTCTATGGGATTATTTTGCCGTGAAGTAAATGATGATGATGATTATTATTATTATTATTATTATTATTATTATTATTATTAAGCTGAAACCTTTATGTAGTCAAATGGGTACGGAATGAGTATGAAATGGTCAAACTTTCCTTTGTTGTTGACAATGATTATTATTATGATTAATGTTTGTTTGTTTGTTTGTTTGTTTGTTTTTTGGAGGGTATACCTGGCCAGCTGCTCCAGCCTCTGTTGTATTTCATGCTCGACGTTGGCCGCGTCCTGCGTTGCGGCTGTGGCTTCCAGTCGTGCGAATAGGCCGTGGATCTCCTCCACACCTCTGTTGGTCTGGTGGTACAGAGCCTCCATTCCTCCTGCTCTTTCACAGCAGCATCCAGTATATCTTTTTCTCTTTTTTTAATATTAATATTAATCGAAGAAGAAGAAGAAGAAGAAAACAATGTTAAGAATCATGTCGGGGCGGCGCCATCTTGAAAAAAGCAGTGTTGACAGATGCAGAAGAGTGATGTGGACTAGAGGAGGAGTTGCCAGATGAAGAGGAGACAGACAACCACTTCCGCTTCTGGTATGGTTGCCAGATGGAATACCGTCAATGCACTACGTCTAAACACGGCAATGAGCGCACTGAAATTGTTCAATTGTCGCACAGCAAGCCACAATTACAAGCATGACCCATCAGCAATGATCCCCCTCGCAAAGGTGCGACAATTCCATAGAGTGTTCCATACCGTATCCACCCCACCATCTGGCACCCCCTTCCGCAAGATGGCCGCCTTCTGATCCCCCACTAAAAAATATTCGTTCCATACGTGGTGAAAAATCTGCTCAATTCCAGTTGGTCTCAGCGAAAATTTCCCGTTGAAATTCTGGTCGCAGAAGCAACCAGGACAAATCAGAAAAATATTTGGACATGTGTTCGTTGTCGTAAGCGCAGGTAAATCTCTTTTGTTGTTGTTGTTGTTGTTGTAATTCCGAACGTTCCATTTCTTGGAAGAGTGATTTTTTTTTCAACCTTGACAGTTGCGTTCCGATGAACACGTTTTATTCGCCAAAAAAAATATTGCGGAAATTTCACGCCTATTATTTTGGTTTGAAAGCCTTGGCGTGTGTTGTGCACACTTTTAACAAAAGCAAAAGGGTGTGGTCGCCTCTCGTTGTCCACTTGTCATATGAGTAGGTAATACCATCTTTTTCCAAAAACAATTTCTGGTAAGTTTCCTGGCTGTCAGAATTTTTAAGTAATAAGGAATAAAATTAATAGCACTTGGAACAGCTGTCAACCATTTAAAAAAATTAATTTTGATTAGTTGTACCATTTAATCGCCAGTAATGAGGTTGTAGTTGTACGAGGTTATACGAGGTTGGTACGAGGCTGGTACGAGGTTGTAGTTGTAGATATAATAATCAAGGAATAACTAGTGCTTGAGCAGTTATGCGCTAATTCTGTACCATTTAATCACCAGTAATGAGGTTGTAGTTGTGCGAGGTTATATGAGGTTGGTACGAGGTTGTAGTTGTAGTCGTAATAATCAAGGAATAACTAGTGCTTGCGCAAATTCTGTACCAATTTGCCAAAAATAAATTAGCAAAATAAAAGTTTATGCCCTTCAAATATCAGTAATTAAGGTTCATCATTAACTAATCAAGGAATATGCTTGTGCAGATGTAGGGTAACGCAATTTTTCCGATACAAGGGGAAGGAGTAAATCAAATTTTTCGTCGTAACCATAGTTAATTATTAGTAACTACATGGTTACTACCGGTTACGACGAAGATGACATTTGATGAATCCTTCCCCCATTTTTTAAATTATTTTGCTTCGTTTGTACAATTTAAAAACCAGTAATGAGGTAATGAGGCAGGCCCCCAAATGACATCACTTGTCCTATCGCATGGGAACCTTGTTTCATCGTCATCGATCATGTGACTGCTGATATTTCTCCAATTATAATCAACTCGTGGCTGTGATGAATCTATTCTCTCTCACTGGCCATATTTTTGGAAATTATAATAACGAGATGCCAAGCACTAATTAATAAGTTGAAAATACTCGGTTCGATGCAATGTGCATTTTACGAAATTGTAATTATGAATATTATTGATTGCAGATTTTGAAGATGTGGTGGGGCAGTGGAGGACAGGAGGAAGGGGAGACGGAGGATGGGGACCCGCGGAAGGAGGAGGCGAGGGCTGGAGGAAGCAGCGGGCAGGAGGTGGACGAGCTGAAGGAAAGGTTTGCGGAGCAGCAGAACCTCATTTCCAGCCTGAAGGAAATGATACGAGAAAACGAGAGCAAACTGGAAGGGAAGGAGAAGGAAGTGCAGGTGATTTACTTCGCATGTGCTCTCGGATGTCCTGACGTCGAATATTCAAAGATATCTATAATATTTTCCTGCACAAACATGTGATATTATTTGACCAGTTCTCTCGTTCCACCTTTTTTCTTTCTCTCTGAAGGAATATGCAACGAGGTTGTCCAAAATAAAACTGAAGCACAAGGCAAAAGTGAGCCAACTGTCGAGCAAAGTGTCTGAGCTGGAGAAGAAGGAGGACATGCCAGTTGAGGAGACTCCAGGCCCTGGAGCCACGGACAAAGAGGTCAAAGGCAGCAAAGGGAAGATGATTCTCCTCAAGAAACAGCTGGAAGAGAACAGGTAATTATGTAACGGTGTAGTGAATCGCACGGTTGACAAGCATTAATTTTTTTATAGAAAGTAAATATGGGTCCGTACTCTGCAGGGTACTAAATAAATTGGTTTTTTTTGCACTTTTTAAAGGATTAAGATAGAGCAGAGGGAACGCGAAATGGGTGAGAGTCAGCGTGACATCCAGTCGAAGGTGGAGCAGTTGCGGATTCAAATCGACGAGAGGGATCGAGTCATATCCGAGATGCGAGACAATGCCACACGACCCAAACCCACTTCGGCCACTCCCACTGCCGCATCGCAACCTGATCTGGACAGCCCCCAGTTCCAGGAGATGTATGCGCAGATGGTTCAGAAGGACAATCGCATCATGGAGCTTAACAACAACATATTGCAACTTGAGAGCACCATAATGGACCTGCAGGTCTGATACTTGCCAATTTCTATGAGACGTTCGGAAGCTATATATATTTCAATTACAGGAAAACCTGAAGGAGAAAGACTCGGTGATAGATGCTCGTACCCAGGCTATAACTTTGATGTCGCAGGATATGTCGATGCGGGGCAAAACCACACTGGACACACTGGATGCAACCCGAGAGGAGATGAGGGCCATGCAGCAGAACTTTGTGACGATGGAGGCTTCCTGGAAGGAGGAGAAATCACGGATTAACACGGAGCTCCAGGAAAAGAGCAGGCGGCTGGCCCAGCTGGAGGAGAACGGACGGAAACTAGAACAGACTCGGTTTGAGCTCAGCACCAGGAATGCGGAACTGCAGGAAAAGGTCGTTAGGCTTCAGGAGGAGATGGGACGAATTAGCAAAGGGGATTCGGGTCAGGAATCTGGAAAAGTCAAGGAGCTGACGCACCAGCTGGACGAACTCAACAAGCAGATGATTAAGGTGAAGGCTCAGAGCCAGAACAAAATCA
Organism: Catajapyx aquilonaris; assembly: GCA_000934665.2. Classification (NCBI taxonomy): domain Eukaryota; kingdom Metazoa; phylum Arthropoda; class Diplura; order Dicellurata; family Japygidae; genus Catajapyx; species Catajapyx aquilonaris. The sequence continues at coordinate 41,224 of JYFJ02000730.1, read as the reverse complement.
AGAACCTTCAGAAGCAACTCTCAGACCTGCATAAGGTGAAGCGAGACGTAGTTGAAACCCGCAGACACATTTTCAAAAAAAAATTTGTCCGCAGAACTTGGGCTCTGAGGAACAAATAATGGAATTGCATAACCGTATAGCCGAACTGGAAGAGGAGAAAGGTAATCTGCAGTTACATCTGGTAGACTTTGATGAAATGAAAGGTAGGAAGCAAAAAAAAACACTTTTCAAATCCGGTAATAACCTGCTGGGGAATTTGAGGCTGTTCCCGTTGGATTCTTGTAGTGCATGGCAAAAAAATATGGGCTTTGTTGCGGACTTTTTATGCTTTTGTTGCTCTCTTTAAACCCGAGTGCAGGTTGCCTCGGAACTTGTCGGCACCTGCACCCAGGTTGTTTCCTTTTTTCCTGGTGCTTTGTTGGATTTACTTTTCCAAATGATCCCGTAAAAAAGAAAAATTTGGAACCTGTAGACAGGTCTTCAAAATGGCTTCCTAACTGTGAATCGAATTAAATGCCGATGGCGTTCATTCCGAGAGATTTATCCAACGTTTTCAATGTTTTAGCGTCTGAAGCGAGGTGGAAAGAACAGGTTAAGGAATTAGAGGAGAAGAGCAAGCAGAATGCGGACGACCTGGACAACCACGTCAGAATGATATCCTTGCTGGAGAAGCAGAAGTTGGATCTACTTGAAGGTACGAGCGGTGGACAGTAAAAATAAAGTACGGTTTTAACTCGTCGGAATTGTCGTCATCCTCCCGGGCCGCGTTTACATGTGAGCGATTCGCTCTGCTATGAAATGAATTGTTTGGGGGCGATCCATTGTTACTTCCGCCCCATCGCTCATCAATGCGAATCCATGCCTTTGAAAAAGTGGCTCTGAATATGTCGATTCGCTACACACATTACAGCACATGTGTTTTTCAGGAATGGCGGATAAGAAGCGAAAACTGGAGGACGCCCACGATCAGGTTGACGTCCTGCAGAAATCCCTGGAGGAGAGCAGGCAGGCCAAGATTGGTCTGGAGCTAAAACTGGTCGAGTTGGAGGAGCTGAAGGACGACATGGATCGGCAAATGGATGCGATGAAGGAGGAATTGAGAGGAAAGGGCGTCGAGAAGGAGAGCGAGGAAGAAGTGGCGAGACTCAAGCAGATGCTGGGCGACAGAGACGACTGCATACTGGACCTGGAGGACCAGAGAGCTAGGCTGGAGGAGGCCAGCGCTGAAACGGCTTCCAGGATCAGCGCACTGGAGGAGGAGCTGGAAAAGGCAAAGTCTCAGCCGTCTCAGGGGAAGCCTTCCAAGAAGATGGCTGGAAATTTGAAGAAGAAGCAGGAAAGGGTGGGGGAACTGGAGAAGGAAGTGGCTTCTCTCCAGGAGGAGTTGAAGTCAGCGAGAGATGGTCAAGATCAGGTTACGCACGAACTGTCCAGATCACTCGAGGAGTACAAGCAACAAGCGGACATACAAGAGCGGGAGTTCCAGGAACATCAGAAGGCGATACAAATCCTGGAGAACAGAAACCGGGAGTTGGCCGAGTCATTGTCGTCACTGGAGGACCAACGGAGGGAAGCGCTGGATTCCAGAGAAGCCTTGGAGCAGGCAATGCAGATCATGGAGAGCAAGAATAGAGAGTTGGCCGAATCCATGAATGTGCTGGAGGAACGTGGACGACTGATGGACGTGAGAGAGGAACAACAGCTGGCGATGGAGAACCGGAATAAGGAGTTGACAGAATCCATGGCATCGTTAGAGGATAAGTACAGAGAGTTGCTGGAATCCAGGGATCACCTGGAAATCCGAAACAGGGAGCTGGCCGAATCCGTGTCGTTACGAGAAAGCAAAATTGCTGAATTGGAAACCTCCAAGTCGGTTCTGGACGAAGAATATTCCAAGTTAATGGAATCCAGCAACATTCTGGACGACACAAAGCAGCTTCTGGAGAAAGTGTCAGGCCAACGGCAGGCTCTGGAGGTGAAGGTACAGGAAGGCGAGGCTGTGATAGATGCTCTGGAGGCTGATCTGGAGCACGCCAGAGAAAAGAACATGAGCTTAGAGGAGAGCCTGTCTAAGTCCGATGCGGCTGCGGCTGAACTGGAAAACAACATGTCAGTCCTCATGTCGCAGCTGGAGGAAGCCAGGAGAGACAAAATGAACATGTCCGACTCGGAAGCAATGTTCAAGGAGGAGCTGCAAATGGTCAAATCAGGAGAGAATCAACTACGGTCGAAGCTCAGGTGAGTCTATCGGAGTCGTTCGATTACAGAATTAGTTGTTAACGACTTATTCTAATTGCAGGTCTACGCAGGATTCTCTGAATTGCGCAAAGCAGAACATATCCGAATTAACCGCAGAACTAGAGTCATCAAGGCATACGTTGTCTGAAGCCGAGAAGGCTAAGAGAAGCCTTCGGAATGAGCTAGACTCACTGCAGGATCAGCTTTCGCAGAGTCTAGAACGTACTGGAATGCTGGAGGAGGAAATGCGCAGGAGGCACGAAGCGGAGAGGTCACTTCTGGATGAATCGGGACGTCTTCAGCTTCAGGTGGAGCAGCTGGAGTCGGACCTTAGGACTGCTGGAGAACAGGTGGCTTTCTTGGATTCAGACAAAATGACATTGCTGGAGAAGTACACGCACTTGTCGGAGGAGAACGTTTCTTTGTCTGGAGAAGTCGCACGACTGAACGATTCGCTGGACAAAGCAGGACAAGCCAATGCTTCTCTGTCTGAAGATCTGAAGAAAAAGGAGGATGAATTGGCAGGCGCAGTCGCATCGCTATCAGGCGAACTGAAGCTCCGGAATGACGAGATTCATGCTCTTCGGAATCATTTGGAAGGCATGTCCAACGAGCTCAATTCGACACGTGGGAAATTCGAAGGCATATTCAACGAACTAACTGACTTCAGGGGACGATACGAGACTTTGTCTGGGGAACTGCAACTTCGAGACGAGCGAATGGCTTCGCTCAAGAGTCATTGCGAAAGTGTGGTTGCCTCTGCCCAGGAGAAGGACGCGGAAGTTGAATCAATACGTTCTGAACGCATCTCCCTGCAGGCATCTTTAGAGCAGAAGGCGGCGGAAATGGAAGAAGCGAACACCATCATCGCAGCTAAGGAACAGGAGGTCACTTTGCTGCGGCAACAGTACGAACAAATGCGTATTACCTCAGAAAGTCTGGCAGGCGATTTGGAGCATGCAAATGAAGCACGCTTGCAAGCCGTTGCTGAAAAAGATGAGAAAACTGCGGTAGCATATGCAGTTACCACAAACTTTGAAAAACTAGTTCGAAAGTTTGAGGAGAAGGAGGACGAATTGAAATTGTTACGCACCCAGCAGGGAAGCGAGTCGGAACATTTGCAGCGTATGGTGGACGAGTTGCAAACTTTGCGAGCGGAGCGTGAAAGCATGGCCGCTGATTTGAAGGAGAAAGAGTCGCAAATTTTAATGTTGTGTACGAAGAATAGTGAGAATGAACTGGCTTTGGAAATGCAGCATATCGAAGAGGAGGCTTTGAGAGAGGAGATTAAAGCCGTGACTAGCGAATCGGACGTCAGCAAATTGCAAAATGAAACGCTTGCATCGAAACTGGAAGAGGAAGAGCGTGAACTTCAGGATTTGCGGTCTCGGTTTGAAGCCTTAACGGCGTTGGCGACGCTGAGAAGCCAGGAAGTTCATTCCGGCCAACAGCTTGAAGCGGAAGTTGCCAGACTCTCTGCCGAGCTGAAGGTGAAGGACGATAAACTGGATCAAGTGCTGCAGGAGCTCAGTTATACAGAGACGGAGGTGCAGCGGAGGTCAGAAGAGTTGGAGCATGAAAGGGCGAGGATGTCCAACGAATTGAACCAGGTGATGACGTCCCAGATGGAGAGTAACGACAGTGTGTCCAAGGAGCTGAGCTTGAAAGACGAAGAACTGCAAGCCACTCGTTCCATGTTTGAAGCCGCAAACGTGGATTTATCCGAGCAGCTGCGGCAGAAGCAAGAGGAGCTGAAGTCGGCACGAGATGAGTTTGAGAGTGAGCGTTCAGATCTGTTTGAAGAGCTGAAGCTGAAGGAGGAGGAACTGAAGCAGATGGCAACGGAATATCGGGAGATGAAGACAAAGGCTGATCTACTGTTCAGCCAAGTCGAGGAGCTGTCCGCCGTCAAACAGGAGCTGTCCGATCAAATTCAGGAGTTGTCCACTAGCAAACTGGAGTTGTCCAGTAGAGTCGACGAGTTGTCCAGCAGCAGTGTGGAGGTTGCCAGACACGTGGGTGCGTCTGCGTCTCACACCAATGAAGCTTCGGAGTGGGGCACTGAAGGATGGGGATGGGAAGTGGATGTCGAAGGCGCACCGGCTGAAGCAGCTACGGAAATGGAGAATGACAAGTTGGCATGGGAAGCCGAGAAGCAACGACTTGAGAGCGAAAAGGCTGAGTTGGAAAAAGAGCTGCATGTGTCCAAAGTCAAAGGTGGGAAGATGCTGCAGAAGCTGAAGCAGTTCAAGGACCAAAAGGACGCCTTAATGGCTCAGGTGCAGAGTCTGGGCGGCCCAGAAGAAGAAAGACAGTTGCTCCAGCAGCGTTTGGAATCGCTCGAGATGGAAAGGAATGGATTCGAAGAGGCTAACGAGGAGTTGAAACATCAGGTGTCGCAGTTGTCTATCGAACGTCAAGCCTTCACCGAACGCCTGGTTGCACTGGAGGCTTCCGCAGAGCATGCCTCCAGTGCGGAACAAGATTGCCAAAGGCTTCGGGAAGAGATGGCACAGTTTTCTCAGGAAAGGCAGCTACTTTTTGAGCGGATCGCCTCTCTGGAAGCTGCGGAATCGTTAGCTAAGAATGCTCTGGAGGAATCAAACATGCATAGTTCCAACACCGAGCATGAATGCAAGTTGCTGCAGCAGACTATAGACGAAATGTCCGCATCTTTATCTAGCGTTGAACGAGAACGCCAGTCGCTTCAGGAATGTGTGAACGAAGTGACGACCCGACTATCCAATGTCGAACAAGAGCGGCAGACACTCCAGATATCTGTGGATGAGTTGACTACAAGGAACCAAGGGCACCAGTCGACACTAGAAGAAGCAGCGAAGGCGAACGAACAGCTTAAGGAGCAGTTGTCCATGTTGTCCAGCAATCGTCTGGAGGACATGGATGCTCTGGAGGAGGCAAAGCAGCTGGCTTCCAGAGCTGATGAAGAGTGTCAAGAGTTGAGAAGCCAGGTAACGCAGCTATCCAGCGAACGTGTTGGTCTTCTTGAACAACTAGACACGATGCATCACGCTGAAGAATTATTCCTGGAAGCGAAAGAATCGCAAGACTTAAATCTGAAGGAGGCGAGGGAGAAACTGGCTCTGTTATCCAGTGAACGGAGTGAACAACGGGAGAGTGAGGCTGAAACACGAAATGCCCTGGAAGAAGTACGGGTCCGGGCATCCATAGCCGAGAAAGAGTGTCGGCGCCTTCAACAGGAACAACAGGAATGGCTGGATCGCCTGGAGGAAGCAAACCGTGAGTGTTACGCCAAAGTCGAGGAATGTAATCGGTTGACGAAACAAATCGAGGAAGTCACCAGCAAACGCCAGTCACTTCAGCAGTTGCTACAACAACTGGATTTGGAGTACCAACAAGTGACTGCAAAGTGCGGTGAAGCCGAACGTGAGTGCCAAAGATTGCGGGATCGCATCGAAGTTCAGGTTCAGGGCACGGGAAATGTGCTGGAGGAAGCGAACATGCGAGCCTGCATTGCGGAACAAGCATCGCAGCAGGTGCAGGAGCAACTTCACATGCTGTCTTCTGAACGTGCGTCTCTTACAGAGCGTACGTCCGCCCTGGAGGAAGAGAAAGGAATGCTGCTCAAGAAAGTTGAAAAGCTTAAGTCGCTACTGGAGAACCTAAAGGTGCAAAAGTCAGACTTGGAGGCCACGCTAGATGAGACCCGAAGTCATCTGTACACCCTCCAGGCCGAAGCAGACTCTCTAAAGTCGCACTCGGGTTCAGTCCAGGATGCGGAATCGAGAATCCAGGAAGCGGAAAACGCTTATCAGAGTCTGAAGGCAGAGTACGACTCGCTATACGAGACCTGCACGGAAATGGAGGAGAAGTACGAGGTCTCGACTAGTGAAAGCGAATTTCTTCGCAGTGAGAATCAGGTTCTTCAGACGGAAGTTGAGAGATTGTCTAGGCCGCATGGGGCTGACGGGGAACTAGAGCAGTTGAGAATTCTGGAGCAGTCGACTAGAAGTGAGCTCCAGGCATATCAGCAGGAAGTGGCTGCACTCCAGGCGGCACTGGAGAAATTAAATAGCATGGGCGATATGAGCAGCCAACTTGAAGCGCTTAAGCTTGAAAATGAGGACTTACGAGCGCAGATTCGGAACAAAGAGGCGCAATCTGCGGATAACGAAGTGCTTCAGTCACGCTTGGAGTCGCTTCAGGGTCTTGAAGCTGACGTTACGAGATTGCAAGCGCTGGTTGAATCATCACAAGGAGCTGGAACGTCGTTACGAGAAGAACTTGAGAGACTCCGAGATGAGAATGAGCAACTGCGGATTGAAAGCGAGGACCTTCAAGTCCAGATGGAGAAGCCTAATGCGAGGCTTCAGGCTTTGGAGCGTGAGAATGAGAGTCTCCGTGCCCGAATGGCTCGTCTTGAGTCGAACCTGACATCACAGATTGACTTATCCAGCGAGGCGTCCGAATTGCGATCCAAGTTGGATGAGAAGAGTGCACTGTTGGAAGAGGTTCTGGAGAAAATGTCGGAGTCGGACAAGCACTGCCTTCTCCTGCAGCAGAACCTGGATGTAGTGGAAGGTCGAAGCCGAGAACTGGAGCTGGAGAATTCCACGTTGGAGAAACGCAGCCATGTGCTGGAACGGGAGAATATGGCTTTGGAAGAACAGCATGTGCGATCGTCCCGGATGTCCAATCCCGATGGTCTTCGCTCGGAGCTGGAACAAGTGATGGCGACTCTACACCAGCGGGATCTGAAGTGTGAGGAGCTAGTCCTGGAGGTTACTCGGCTGCTGGAGGAGCGGGACACACTGCAAATTAAGCTGTCCAGCGCAATCAAACGGAGCATGGAGCTGCGGCAGAGAGTGCCGCCGCAGCAGACTGAAGGCCGGGAGTCACCCTCAGAGCTGGCTTCGCTTGAGGAGAAGTGAGTTAACCTCGCATAGTGTACTTGTCGTTTGCTTAATCTTCCGGTTTTCATGCAGACTGGAGGAATTGCAGCAGCTTAACTACCACCTGGACGTGCAGCTTCGGGCGGAGCAGGAAGAGCGGCAGAGGGTCCAGAGAGAGCTGAAGTCTCGTCGCCTCTCCTATTCCCCGCAGTCCCACTCTCCGCCCCTCAGGACTTCCAGCCGGACTAGGATGATGGCGCCTAGAGATGTCGATCCGGAAGCTCTCATGCATGCGGACTACACCCTCTGTGAGTCCCGGGTTTCACCAACATTGTGAAAGCTTAGAACCTCGATTATAACGAGAGTTGGACAATCAAGAGTAACGATTATCCGAAAAGAAACCGTTGCAAGTTTAGTCTATAAATTATGCGTGCAATGTTTGTAATGTACTTGAGCAATTTCCGTTTATTTTCAGCTCGAAATGCGCAAAGCACCGGGACCGTTCTTTACAACTGGCTCTGGGGTAAAAGGTGAGCATTTTTTTCCCCCCCCCTCCGCCTCTTTATTGAATTTTGCACTAAATGTTGTTCATTCCTTTTTTTTGTGTGTGTGTACTGCATGTTTCCAAGGTGGGTTTCAGTTTTCAAATAATTGTATTTAGCATGATGCAGAGAGTTCATAATGTTGGCCACATTTTTAAAAACTTCGTTATTATTTCATTTTTTTTCTCCATTTTTTTCTAGCACCCCAAGGATTATGCACGTTTAAACTGAATCCCACCTCCCTGTGGAGCCAAAAGAAAATAAATAAATTGTGCCGTGCAATCTCAGGTATGTGACGCTTCTTATCCGTTTTGTGATTTTTAAAGCACTCTTTTTTTTTCTTCAAAGGCTAAAGCAAGCTTTTAATCAAGATCTAATTTATACGTATTCGAGCTTTTGCGAATCTTTCCCTACTTTTTAAAATATTTAAACGATAACGAAAAGCGAAAGAAATGCTTGTTTAAAAGCAAATTCTTCCCTCATCATTATCTTTAACAATATTTTTAATAATATTGAATAATGAACGTGTGTCTAATTATTCAAATATTGCTGCCATATGTTAATTATTCAAGGATTGTTGCCATGTTAATTATTCAGGTATTGTTGCCATATGTTAATAATTAACATACGACAACAATCACTGAATTATTCAGGTATTGTTGCCATATGTTAATAAATAACATACGACAACAATCACTGAATAATTCAGTGATTGTTGCCATAGGTTAATTATTCAGGTATTTAAAATATTTGCTGAGCCATTTGCCGCCGTGATGTTTGTTCACGTTTCTTTGCCTTTCTCCTGCAGTTGATTGAACGAGCTGAACATTTGAGCTTCTATTTGCAGTTTTGAAATAATTCGTATCAAAACTATAGCAGTAAATTAAGTGGTCATATGTGAAAGTCGAGAAAATTCAGCAAATCCTCACGTGGACTGATATTTTTAATATTATTGCCCGATTGCACGAACGAAATTACCGATTCGATGGCTCCTAGCAGATCGTTAGCACATGTTAAAATGGCTCCTAACGATCCATTTGGAGCTATCGGTTCGGTAATTTCGGTCGGTGCAATCGGGCATATGCGTGAATGTGTCATATATTCAGGCCTGTTTCGTCTCTTTTTAGCTGAGTACTCGTTTTATGGGAAAGGTCGTGTTCATTTGATGACATTGAGACATGAATTATTCCAGATGGTACTGCGGACGACCTGGGCGTTGGTGGAGGATCCGGTACCTGGTGTATGCGTATCTGGTTGCCCTCCACCTGCTAGTGGCCACTACTCTCATCTCTTGAGATATCTGGCGGACAAGACGACGACGACATGTCAAAGTGCTCTTTGTTATCACCATTCCCACTCTCTCGCTCAACCAATTCTCTTGTGTCCTTCTCATTTGTTTATAATTATTTAGCGAGTGTGTGCAGTGCGTGATTTCACTTTTTTTTATTCTTTTTTTTAAACCTATTTTGGCCTGATGGGTGCAGGCTAAGGAATCTTCCCGCAAAGACCATGCAAACAGTTGGTTATGAATCCAAGTGCATTAGAGTTAACAATTATGTCTATGAAAGAGTTATATTTTTAAGAGAGTGCTACAGAAATTTAATTTTTGTAATTTTTTGGGAAGGGGCAGCCAAGTATTTCAGTCATTGTGTCATTGTAAAAAAAAAAAAAGGTATTCAGAAAAAAAGTGCTTATTATCTTATCGAATGAGTATTTTGCGCTGAGCATCAGTATGTTGGTTGTAAACGGAACTTGAAGTATTTATGACTATAAAGAGGTTGATTCTTTATTAAAAACGTGGTGCTTTATTATTAACCTTTTAAAAAAATGACATTACAGGGTGATGATTAATATTGTGGTTATCAATTGGCGCCAATTTTGAAGCAATTCAATATCCATATGTTTTGCAAAATATCGATGTGTCTAAAATAACGATATCCACATTTGTTCCACTTAAGTATCGATGTTTGCAGATAATATCGAAGTTGTCGAAAATTATCGATATGTGTGCAAATATATCGATTTCTCGAAAAATATTGATCTGTCTCGAAAAATATCGATCTGTCTCGAAAAATGTCGATATTTTTGCAAATATATGGATATGTCTCGAAAAATATCAATATGTCTCGAACAATGTCGATCTGTCTCGAACAATATCGATGTCTCGAACAATGTCGATAGGTTTGCAAATAATTATGTCGATATGTCTCGAAAAATATCGATCTGTCTCGAAAAATGTCGATATGTTCGCAAATATATCGATATGTCTCGAACAATGTCGATCCGTCTCGAAAAATATCGTTATGTCTCGAAAAATGTCGATATGTTTGCAAATATATTGATATGTCTCGAAAAATATCGATATGTTTGCAAATATATCGATCTGTCTCGAAAAATGTCGATATGTTTGCAAATATATCGATATGTCTCGAACAATGTCGATAGGTTTGCAAATAATTATGTCTGTATGTCTCGAAAAATATCGATCTGTCTCGAAAAATGTCGATATGTTTGCAAATATATCGATATGTCTCGAACAATGTCGATCCGTCTCGAAAAATATCGATCTGTCTCGAAAAATGTCGATATGTTTGCAAATATATTGATATGTCTCGAAAAATATCGATATGTTTGCAAATATATCGATCTGTCTCGAAAAATGTCGATATGTTTGCAAATATATCGATAGGTTTGCAAATATGTCGATATGTCTCGAAAAATATCGATGTGTCTCGAACAATGTCGATAGGTTTGCAAATAATTATGTTGATATGTCTCGAAAAATATCGATGTCTCGAACAATGTCGATATGTTTGCAAATAATTATGTCGATATGTCTCGAAAAATGTCGATATGTCTCGAAAAATATCGATATCTACGGTCGGTGCACTTCGGTATCGATATGCTTTCACAAAATATCGATTTATTTGTTCGAATCGATATATTCCAAGATGGCGTCTTCGAAAACGTTCGAAAAGCTGGAGAATAATTCTCCAGCGAAGAAATTAAGACGTGTGATCTTCTCGAGACCGTTTGCAGAGAAGACTTTCGCAGCGGCAAAGTCGTCTGGACTTCTTGGACCATATCAGTCGTATGAAGATGGATTGTCCGGCTCCACCTATTTGTCGTCTGAGGATGGGGGAATAGGGGCCGCCCCTGATCTGGGAGAGTCGACGATCCGACTGGGGTACGACTGGTTGGCTGCCACACGGGACAACGATGGACTGGCACCGCTGAGCAGGACGGATCTAGCGGAAGTCAGGCGGTTCCGAGAAGAACATCCCGAAGAATGCAAAGCTGCGTATCAGGAAGGTACGCACATTTACTAATAGTTTGCAAATTACGTGCGGTTACATTCTGCACATATTTCAGAACCTGGCTCTGGATGTGATTTTTGTTGCGACTATGACTTTCGGACCAACCCGCGGTTGTTCCTGGAACCACGGCTGCATGGCGGTGGGAGTCAACTAAGTGCCAGGTGCAACAAGTGCAGCGAAATAGGCAGACCCAGCTGGAAAGGGAAGGTCAAAGGGCAGGCCATAGTCACCGTTACGCATGCAGACAAACACAGGGCTGAAGGACCCATCCGAAACACGCCTTGGATGGTAAATCACGGGTGGTATGCTGCTCGTGATCCGTCGCAATCCATGGCGCTCAGAGATCATCTCGCAGAAATCCCGCACCCGGTGACGCCAGGAAGGCCGTCAGGATGTGGAAGACATTTGAAATTGCCTTCCGGGGGGTTTGCAAGCTGAACTTGTCACGGAAAATGATTGAATGCTAATTGCAAATGCCTATTTTGTTGCAATAAACCTGTTACAATTCTTTCAAGTTTATTGTACGACACGTGCAGCACAAGATGGCTTGTTAAAATGTGTTCATGCTAGATCAGGCGATCTGAAGAGTTGCCTAAAGTGCGGAAAACGAAAGGACGATCTGACGTAATCGTTTCGTTCTCATGCAACAATAGGCGGAAACGATGCTCTTTTTGTTGGCGCTTTTTTTCTCGTATTGTTGTGTGACAATGACGTCGGATTGTCGTTTCGTTTTCCGCAGGTGACTATTGATTTGAATTTATTCTGTTGCTCTGTGCCCTTGACCGGAGTTTTGATTGTGTTGGTTGCCTTTTGTCTTTTCAAACGTCTTGTTCTCTGTATTGGATATTGGACATGCATATGCCATTTAGGATTTGATCGTGCATCACATTGGGTGACCTTCAGTCATTTCCTTTGAAGCGTAACAACTTTCCGGCCACTTCTGCCGTCATTTATCATAGCGCAAGGACATGTCAAAATGAAACAGCATCCCACGCATAAGGTGGAAATCCATTTTCATACACTTGCGAGTACAGAGAGAGACGCACATTCGCTGCTCTTAACTATGAAGATACAAATTGCCATAATTTTTTTAACCATCACCAGCTCCGTAATGCTGATGAATGTTGATACGGATGACTTTGTGTCTGAATTTTTAACCAAATTGATCATGAAGGAAGGTATCGGTTGCTCGTTGGTGATCGCTTGGAACGGACCGGTGATACCCGTTCAAATCAGTCGGATGATCAACATGGAATCAGAACTGCGATATCACCCTCTGTATCTAACCAGGATGATCACCTTCCCTTGGAACTATCACGACCATCTGTTTTCATTCAACGCAATGCCATACCAGATCCGATCCAACAACTGGACAGGGAATGGCTGCACATTCAACATCATCGTTCCGTCGACAGCATCAAAAGTGGGTCAGCTAGTGGTTCATCTCGCCTCAAGCATCCGGGTTAGGAACAAGCTGGACAAGTTCATCTTCTTGCTGGACACTGCGGACGATGAAGAGGTCCTGATGCAGCCTCCGATCAACAAGATCAGATTCAAGCTGGCAGCCACTTTATCCAGGACCGAAAGAGCAATCGGACTGAGCACCATCTGCTTCTTCTGCAATAATGGACAGCAAGAGTTAATGTCGCTTGGAATATATCGTGGTGTTATTCCGGTTGATTCAATGTATCCGGACACATCCGGGACGCTAAACGGATTCAAGATCAAAACCTTCACGTTTGATCTCTTGAATATTTCACATTTAAGATGGAAAGTAATGAGTAATGGTTACGCAGCGGTTAATGTTCATGAGAACATTGTTCTGTTGTATGAGGATTTGCTTAACACGACGATAATACCAGTCAGCAGTGATTTGACTGCTGTGACTTGGTCTACGTTCACAGATATCATCGAAGATGGAAAAGTGAACTTCTTCTTGACCTTTGTACCAAAATATGAGCACTTGAGAGCTGTTGAATTGGGGACACCGGTAGCGAATATGCAGATGACATTCGCCACAAGAGCAGCTCGTCCGCTCATAACATGGCGAGTCCTCATGTATCCGTACACAGTAACCAGTTGGTGCATCATATTCCTCACATTGTCTGTGTCCGTACTTGTAATATACGTCACGCTCCCATCACAAACGAACCACCGGTTATCCTCCTCACTCCAGATCATATTCCGAATAATGGTTGAGCAACCAGTCCCTGCGAAGATCTCGACAAACTCTCTCCGAATATTCCTGCTGCCTTTCTGGACACTGTCATTAGTGATCACCTGCGGCTACAAGACAAAGTTGCTCTCGTTATTCACACATCCGGGCAGCGAAGTCCTCCCGGAGACTGTCAGCGAATTGGTGGAATCAGATTTCCAATGGGGCACTTTTTACCCTACGTCTCAAATCATACGTCAAATGCTTGCCATAAGTGACATACCGGAGCATCAGAAATTGGGTGAAAAGATGGCGCCTGAATTTCCGTCACTAAATGAATGCTTAGATGCGACTCTAACATCAGATTTTGCATGTATAATTCCAAATTATTTCGATGCTGAGACGAAGTCATACGTGGCTATGAATGGATTGAACCGCATCAATATTGCTTCTGCTCGATTCCTCAGCACTTACATTTACTCAGCATACGGCAAAGGCGAGGTGTATTCATCGGCTATGACGAATGGCCTCTCCCGCTGTTTCGAAGCCGGTCTGGTTAACCAGTGGGCCACAGCGTACGGATACCGAAACTTCATACGCCAACTGCACGCAACTGGGCAACCATCCTCGGAAGTGGTTACGAACACTGTGAACACCCTTCAAGACCTTCAAGTCCCATTTCAATTCTGGGCATCAGGAATGGAAATATCATTAATCGCATTTCTAGCCGAAGTGATTCGGAAAGCCTTGAAACGTCGTACGCCAACACATTTTATGCGGTAAATACCATCATTTTATTACAAAAATAAATATTATGTACAGTACCGTACCGAGAAAAAAAAAAAAAGGTGTGTAGGCCAATCTTCGTTCATCACATTCACACTTCAGCTCATTACATATTCTCAGTAGGTTCATAAACTCACGGCCGTCATTTCCTTTTTCGCTCCGATGTGAAATGAACAGGGTACACCCCTGCTGGTGTCTTCAGATCACTCTGTAATTATTCACATGAAGAAAATGTAAATTAGAAAGCGACTCTCGCATTAGCATACGCCCCAATAAAAACCACAGTTTAAAACTCATTGCCGTAATTACAAGTATGAAACAATATGAAGGAGACGTACAAAAAATCCAGGAGCCACCGGGTGTATCGCAGCAGTGCGAGCGACCAGAGAGGTCCTCAGGAAGGCCTCGTCCCGATACACCCTGTGGTTGTCCTTGAGGGTCATGTAGCGATTCCGCCATGCCCTTGCAGTGTTGATGAGGTGCTCGCGTGTCCATTTATCCTGCGACAAAAAAAATAAATAAATCAACTTCCACCATATCGTAAATGCGCAAAAAATACCTCACCCTCACTGATGGATTAATATTTTCAAATTCTGCCAGATTGATTACATTAACTTCCCATTGGCTGTCGTCGGGTGCTTCGTACGGCTCCAGCAGGTCCTCCATCTCTTGGGTCACCGCTTCCTTGCATTCTTTTCCCACCGCATAAGCAAAGGTGTCGCCGTCGCACAAATCCCTGTCGTAAACGAGGGAACCGGTTACAATCTCAAAACTTGAACTTAATGAGCCGTAACGTACCGAGGCAGCTGATGGTCGCCCAATTCCCAGTAGTCTTCCCAGCCATAACGGCCAGCCTGGCCCTGGCCACCCATTGGACCCAGGGACTCGGTTTGACACGAATTGTCTACGAGTGGCGTAAGGTCGCAACTGGTGCTCCTGGTGACAAGTACGGGGCGAGGCATGGCACGGATCCTTGCTGAATGCGATTTGACAGCCTTCCTGACGGGCGCAATCCTTGCGACCGGTTTCTGAGGAGCTGCTTTCTTGCTGACACCATAAGGCTTCAAGGGTGAAGCGCCCCTTGTGATTCGCTGCAAACCTTTCTTCTTATGTTGCACAGCAGCCTTGCCTTTCTCACCAGGTTTCTCTTTTTTAGGCGTCCCCTGCTTTTCAGGTTTCACGCCTTCAAATGATTCCCACTCTTCAGGTTTCATGTCTTCAGATGATTCCCACTGTTCACGTAGTTTCTCGTGTTCAACAAGCATCGCGTCTTCAGTTGGTCCATGCGGAATCTTGGGCCCACCTGTTAAATCTGTAACTGCAAGTGTTTCGTCGCTTTCTGAAGATAGCCAACTCCCGGATGAGGAACTGGAATCCTCGGACGACGACGTCTCGTCATCTCCCGACCTCCTTCGACGACGTTTCCTTCTCTCAGATCGACGCTTCCTTCTTTCCTGAGATCCGCGGTCGCCAGCGCGGGTCTTGGCTCTTTTTTTCTTCCTGCTTTTCCCTTTTTTTGCCTTCCCCACTTCATGCTCTATTTCTTCCATTGTACTGAAGAAAAAACATACGTTCATAAAAGCAGAGGTACAAAATAAAGTGATAAGGTCCATAGAAGCAAGCAATGTTACGGTCCGTCTGGCCATCGAAAAGTCGCAAAAATTTTAGCAACAAATACTTTTGGTATATACCTGGAGACCACTTCCTTTCTCCTCTTCATCTTTTCTTTGTGTTCAGATGGCGGTAAATGGTCCTCTTCAGATGTCGGAGGTAAAAGGTCCTCTTCAGGTGGAGGTGAACCGACCAGTTGCTTTCTCCTCTTCGTCTTTTCTTTGTGTTCAGACGGAGGTAAGCCGAGCAGTTTCTGCCAAGACTCATCCTCAAAACCGGCCTGCTTCGGATTCTGTACCCATAATTTCTGGTCCCAGCCAAAGAGAGAGAGTTAAAACGGAGCATTATTATTATTATTATTTTTCAAACCTACGTAATTAATAAACCATTAACAGCATAACACAAACAGGAGCGGGATGTCGTTAGCTGATAATCCCATTTAAAAGTTGGGCCGTATGCTCATCATCAATGATATTTTTAAATGAGATTATGGATATCCCCTGGATGTCCCAGCAGGTTGGATGCTCAAGGGACATCCAGGCCGGATGTCTCCTGGGTATCGGATTCCAGCATCTTGTGGACATCCAGGCCGGATGTCTCCTGGGTATCGCATTCTGGCATCTTGTGGACATCCAGGCTGGATGTCTCATGGATATCTTATTCTGGCATCTTGTGGACATCCAGGCCGGATGTCTCTTGGATGTCGCATTCTGGCATCTTGTGGACATCCAGGCTGGATGTCTCCTGGATATCGTATTCTGGCATCTTGTGGACATCCAGGCCGGATGTCTCCTGGATATCGCATTCCGGCATCTTGTGGACATCCAGGCTGGATGTCTCCTGGGTATCGCATTCCGACATCTTGTGGACATCCAGGCTGGATGTCTCCTGGATATCGTATTCTGGCATCTTGTGGACATCCAGGCCGGATGTCTCCTGGATATCGCATTCTGGCATCTTGTGGACATCCAGGCTGGATGTCTCCTGGATATCGTATTCTGGCATCTTGTGGACATCCAGGCCGGATGTCTCCTGGATATCGCATTCTGGCATCTTGTGGACATCCAGACCGGATGTCTCCTGGATATCGCATTCCGGCATCTTGTGGACATCCAGGCTGGATGTCTCCTGGGTATCGCATTCCGACATCTTGTGGACATCCAGGCTGGATGTCTCCTGGATATCGTATTCTGGCATCTTGTGGGCATCCATGCTGGATACGTCTCCTGGGTATCGCATTCTGGCATCTTGCAGACATCCTATTCTTGCGACTTTTATTAAGTAGCGCATTGACATATCCGACTGATCATATTCGACATCCAGATTACGCTATCCATGGATGTCGCATATGATTGGTCGGATATCAATCTGCTACTTAAAACTCTCCATGTTACGGAGCAATCCAACTGATACATCCAACTTCGTCCCTTCAGTTATTATAAGCAAGGGTTATTAATATTATAATAATCTTACCTTAAGCAGTTCCTGTGAATGGCCAAATCTCGCACGCTCGACTGCCAATTTTTCTTTCACGAGATTCAGCCTCTCCACATTCACGAGGCAGTGTTGCTTCCACTCTCTTTTCTCCTGCTGGGCCAATTCCAACTTGTGTTTCAAGAAATGGACTGTCTCAGTAGCTGCTACCAGCTCGAATTCCCTAGATTTCGCAATGTTTTTCAATTGCATGTCTTGCTGGAAAAGAGGGGGGGGGGGGGGAATAATTACATGAATTACGTCCTTCGTTACAGTAAAAGCAATTTTTTCCCCCCACCTTTTCCCTTTCTCGTAAGTATTCGGAATGTGATTGCACGGTGGTCACCAGTCTCTCGTTCACCGTGTGGAGCAATTCCAGATCCTGCCGAATGTCCGCTATTGCCACCCCCAGGACACCAACTGCTTCTGTGAGTACTTGCAACCCTCTTTGTCCCACTTCCATCAAATGGTCTCCCTGTTGGAGGAAAATAAAAAATAAAAAACCGTGTCGCCACAGTTTCAATACCCACACGCGGACATGTGCTGCGTACCCCAGCCTTTATATCGCCGAATAGCCTCAAGATCTTTGCAAGCGCCACGCTAATTTCGATCTTCTTCCTTTCGGCTACCACATCACTGTGGGTGTGCGCCATCAAGACGTCGTGAACGCCACGCAAGACGGTCGTCATCATAGCTATTCGCTAAAAGAGACCATATTAACATTGTTGTTAACTTTCAAGCGCATTCATGTGTATGTGTGTTAAAATGTGGTCGCCTCAATATTGTGACGCCATAAAGGTGCGTTTACATGACCAGTGAAGTCTTCACCGAGGCTAAGTAGCGAGTCAAGTCGCCCACATACACAGAAAAAAAAGGG
Source organism: Catajapyx aquilonaris (assembly GCA_000934665.2). NCBI lineage: Eukaryota > Metazoa > Arthropoda > Diplura > Dicellurata > Japygidae > Catajapyx > Catajapyx aquilonaris. The sequence continues at coordinate 23,354 of JYFJ02000730.1, read as the reverse complement.
GGAATAATAATAATGCATTTTATGCTGCATACACTAACCTGATCTAGAACAGTTTGTTCCTTATGACCTTGGAGTTCTAATTTCCCGAGAAGTTCTTTAAACCGTCTTTTGTAGGCTGCCCTCGCGTTCTCCGAGCGATCTCGACACTCCTGCTCGTAGGCCTTGGTCACTATATGCATCTTTTTACGGCTGCAATGAAAAGGTCACATATCAGTTTGGTTTTGAAAAAAATACGATACATTGAAAAATAAGTGAACGTACATGGAGAGAGACTCTCTGTCCATCCAGGTCCTGAGTTGCGATGTTTGAGTCAGAATGGAGTCCTGAAAATCACGTCTGAGCTGGGCAATTGCCTGCAGGATAAAGATGTTGCTCATCATATATCGGTACCATACATTGTAACAAACGTGTACGTACAACTGAGGGGTTCATCAAAATGTCGTATCGTCATTAGTTAATTATTAGTAACTACATGGTTGCGAGTTGCGACCTTTGTTATGGTTACGACCGGTTACCGACATTCGATGGATCCACGCCCTCATAAGCGACGTACCTTGCTTACTAAAGCGACATTAATTCCCACGCGATGCATATCATCCACGTACGTCTCCTCCGTTTGAGTAATCTTGCTCAAGCAGGGGTAACCAATTAGCAGCTGCTCCATGAATTTAAAGTCTCTGATGATGATGAAAAAAAAAACATGTTTATTATTCATTCTCATTATAATAATTAATATCACTTGTTAGTTATACCGAATTTCCGTAGGCTCTTCTTCTACTACTTTGGTCTTGCTTTTACTGTCCTGCTTCTCATCCAAGGCCTCTTGCAATTTGTCTATCTTCCTAACCCAGGCCATGAACTTGCGTGAGTTGTACCCAATCATTCTGAAAGAGTAGAATTAGAAAAACGAGGTGCTCATAATACAAAATATGAACCTCGTACAGAACGTTATGTAAATTAGTTTAAATAGAATAGCATTTGTTGCTGGTGTGAACAATCCGATTTGAGCAAAAAAAAAAAAAAAAAAATCCCTCACCTTGCCGGGAGTCTGAATTCTGCAACGCGAGCCTTTGCCTCCTCGCCCACCATGGTTGCGGCTGATGTGACGACAAAACGTGTAAGTTATTAATCTGAAAAGTTGTGATGTAATGAAACTAATTATGACACTTCATTCCATTCCCCATTCATTCCAATGAGCCTTCAACTAAAAACAAGTTTCTATGGATTTTGCTTACAGCAAACTTGTTTTGTTTATATTATTTATTCTCTTCCGCCATGGTGCGCCAATCAGTAATTATTATCAACTATACATTTCCATACGGAAATGATGTGAAGATAATCACATTTGTTATATTTATTTAAAATAAATGGAGCCATTTATAAAGGCGTTTCCGACACATGACAAATTATTGCAAATATGACCCAACAAATCGCACCAAACAACTTACCTTCAACGGCAACCACGCCATTAATTTTTGCATCCACCTAATTAAACAGATTATCCTCTGTCCATCCAGGTGATTAAATCACGCTGATCTGCAAACTGTGCCATTAAAAAAAATCGATTAGAATCTAAAAAAGAAATTAGCGGAAAATCAAAAAGGCGGCCATCTTGGGCGCATTCGAGCGGCCGCTGAAGTCAAATTCGGGCCGCATTCCATTGCCTGAAAATTTTATTCGCGAAAAAAATAATTCGCGTTTTTTTTGAATTTTTTTGTACTCAGGGAATCTCATGCCAACACTTTTAAAATGCAACATTCGTCGTAGCCAATGTTTACCGGTACATTAAAATAATTAGCAACAAGTACTCCGGCAAGATACTGCAAATATGACATCATCTCTATTTTTGGCGGTTTTTTTTTGCACAAGCTTGTGCAAAAAAAACCGGCAAAAAAGAGATGATGTCATTATTTGCACTATCTTGCCAGATAATCCACAGTCATTGTGTACATGTTATATCATTACAGATAATCCACCAAGGTTGTGCTGAATTTCATTAGATAAGTGTGTAAGTACTGTACTGCTTATTACATTTTATTCAATATAATTGCAGGTTAATTATTCACCACCAACAATATGATCACGTGGATATTGGCAGCCGTTTTTATAATTTTCTGCATCATTAAGATGACCAAAAGGCATAAGAATTTTCCTCCAGGTACGTATCGCACTTGCTGTACACGACATTATGACAACGCTGACCGTACCTTTCTTTTGAAAATTTAGGACCGAGAGGATTACCTCTTGTTGGATATGCCCCATTCTTAAGCAAGAAGGAAAAGTCACCGCAGGAGCAAATAACTGATCTGAGCGACAAGTACGGCCCTGTAGTCGGCGTGTACTTCGGAACCGTACCTCTTGTAATGATCAATGGTTACCAGGCCGTGAAGGAGGTGCTGACTAACGACCTGTGCAACGGACGGCCTACGACTGTTGAGTTTAACGTGACGGACATAAGCCAGCGGTTTGGGATCCTGTTCATCGACGGCGACTTTTGGAAAGAGCAGCGTCGCTTCTCGCTGTGGCATCTGAGAGACTTTGGGTTCGGTCGAGGCCAAATGGAAGAGGCAATTCACTCTGAAATTGCAGAGCTACTAGAGTACATGGAGAACAAGAACTCGGAGCCGCTCGTTGCCACTGATCTGTTTGGGGTGTCCATTATCAATGTCCTGTGGGCCATGATGGCTGGAAAGCGCTACCAGCATGGAGACGAAGGGCTGACGAAAATGCTGGATCTTATCCAAGATTTTTTTAGGAGTGCCAGTCCAATCGGTGGCTTCTGGGGTGCTTTTCCAAGGATGAGGAAGGTGTTTGCCAGTTTATCCGGGTACGACAAGGAGATTAAAACTAGATCCGCACTTGAAGAGTTCATACGGGGCACGATCAAGCAGCATAAGGAGTTGTTCGATGAGAATTCAATGCGAGATTTTATGGACACATACATCAAGGAAATGCGGAGCGCAGGGCCGCAATCAACATTCACAGGTATTTATTATAATTTCTTGATTTGTCCAGCCTATACATTGTTTCAATCCCCGGACAGAAACTCAATTGGCCGCACTCTGTATGGATATGTTCATGGCTGGATCGGAGACGACCACAAATTTCTTGGGCTTCAGCGTCCTGCATCTTGTCCGCCATCCGGACGTCCAAAAGAAGGTTCAGGCTGAATTGGACCAGGTCGTTGGACGATCACGTCTACCGGATCTGAAGGACAGGGTGGACCTTCCTTACACGGAGGCTACCATTTGGGAGCTCTTTCGCCTGTGTTCAATAGCTCCTTTTACACCTCCGCACAGGGCTGTTGAGGACACGGATGTGATGGGAACCACGATTCCAAAGGACGCATTTGTAATGATCAATCTGTGGTCATTGCATATGGATAAAGACCACTGGGGAGATCCCAAGGTGTTTAGACCCGAGCGGTTCATCAAGGACGGAAAGTTTGTAAGGGACGATCAGGTCATGCCGTTCGGAACAGGTGAGCGTTCCTCTCGCATATGTTCTGCTCCGCATCTAATATATATTTTTAAATGTTTCAGGTAAAAGAGCATGCGCCGGCGAAGCCTTGGCCCGTGCCACCTCCTTCTTGTTCTTCACGTCCGTCATCCAAAAGTTCAACCTGTCGGTCCCTCCTGGTCAAAACCCTCCAGACGACAAGCCTCTCGACGGCATTACTCTTGCGCCCAAACCATTTTCAGTGCAGGTTACGCTGCGCAACTAAAATAAAAATATGCACACAGCTGCCTGCTACAAGATGACAACAATGGAATAATTAATAATAATTAGTACTGATTGCATTTAACAACAACAAAAAATGTTAACAATGTGTAATCGTCCGGAACAAATTATTTTCATACGCTGTGTACTTACACTTTGTTTCTAACTGTATGTAATGTATGTAAAACTGTATCTAATGTTGGATTTAAATATGTTTTAACTGTATTTCACATTATTTTAGTCATAACCCTACAGTGCCTGGCAGTGCCTTCATCTACATAATTTTAATTAAGTCAACTGCCAACCTAAAGTTCGATTATTTTTTTCTAGCTGTAAATTAATGTAAACAGTAAAATTATTAAAATAAAATAAAAGCGGTCCCATTTTAAGAATTTTAGATCGATGACGTCACCGCGGTTTTCGGATGCGGCCGAATATTTTTTCGTACGCGGCCGACGTGGAACAGTGTTCTATATATTTTTTTAAGCCCAGTTTTTTCGAATTGTTCAAGTAATTAGCTGCACTTAATTAACCGTGAGTATATTAGGCACCTATACAAGCTACCCTGTAAGCCACTTTCAGCCACAGATGCTGCGTACTTTGCAACAATGAGCCCCATTGTTGTTGCTTTTAATTGTTACATGTTTTTTTTTTTTCTTCTTTTTTCTTACTTAGGATTGAACAAAAATGTCTGGAACATCACTGTGCCTGGCCTGCTGGGAAGTGTTCGAGAGCAAGATGGCATTGAGGATGCACAAGAGGAACTGCACTAAGGAGAGTTACTACTGCAGGCGATGCGGACTGTTCGCTTTCAACAAGAAGACGTTGGAGAAGCATGAGAGCGAGCACTGGATGGAAGGGGTCAAGTCGAGACGGATCCTGAGTATCTCGTTGGTGAAGACGGCCAAGACGAAAGCCGAGGGTGTTCCGGGCACGCAAGACGACCAAGTGTCGAATAGCGGCGAGAAGGCGCCGGAAGCGGAACAGGACAGAGAGACCAGAGGGGGAAGCAGGAGCGGCGCAAACGGACGGTCGTTACGGGACAGGAAGAAACGCGCTACCAAACGAACCATACATGAATGTGATACGTGCGATGAGGTTTTCGATAGTGCCTACAACCTACGCAAGCATATGTGCAAGTGTAATGGATACGATTCATCCTCGTCTGACAGTGACAGCTAGAATTTGTGTAACAAGTTTGACTCAAGTTTAAGCTCACTGCCTGAACTTACAAAGGATTATTGTTGTTGAATCTTTAGGTGAAATAGCTCATGAGATGGATTTAAAGAGAAATGTTGATTTACCTAATTACTAGTGACTGTACAATTAATTAGGAGATCCGGTTAAAATTGAAGAGCTCGTTTACTAAACCGTCGAAGTCAGCGGGGTTTTTGCAAACGAGTTATTCAATTGTGCTGCATCATAATATATAGTAATACATATTATATATTACTATTTTACTATAACAATCTGGTGGCATTCAGAACATTCGTAGAAGCAAATTACCTTTCGTAGTGTCAGGATAATGACTAATTAATGCGAAACCTTGTAAGCGCAACCCACAATTGATAGAGATTTGATATGATGCAGCACAATTTTAGCAGGGGATTTATTAAATGATGGTTGTACAGTACAGTATGTATACAGATGACTGGATATGAAGATGTTAAAAAAGGAAAACTTGGATCGACTTCTATTTCGCTATCAAATTCACAATCAAATTACGGTACTTGGTATGATCTATTAGGTGAAACTTCTGCACTATTTTTGCGGTTTTTCTGAAAAAATTATTTTCATTACTTTAGAATTTAATAATAATAATTGGTGACTTTAGGTCAGATTCGTTGGTTCTTTCACATTCCTTATTTTTATAAAATTTATAAGTACTTTGTAACTATCAAAACCATTGCACGTGTTCGATTCATGTGGCCTTTGAATTGAAATCCTAGCCTACCTCGTGAGATACATGCTACGGATGACTGTAGGTTGCTTTCATGGCCAACAGGGTCAATATGCAATTTATGAGAGCTTCTTCTGGATTTTTTAAAACAAATTCTACAAATAAATAGACAAAAGCAAAGTGGCATTAATTTATATGAATCTTAAATTTACTTATTTGTAAAAAAAAATTTATGTGCCATCACTTTCCATTGCACTTTCTCATTAAGCAATTAAACATGACCTCATTATATCCCTCTAAATATTATATATATATATTTCTGTTATAATTGTTGGGAAAATATACATTGCAATTAGCACTGGATGAAATTTGGTTACAATGATTACATTATGATCTCACTTTCTCTTGAACAAGTTTGTTCATGAATGTTGCCACTCTCGTTTCGTCAACAGGTTGCGGCCAGCTGAAAATAAGTTAGGTTTAAGTAATGCACATTTTATTACGTGATAAACGTATCACAACATACTGTCCATTCATTTTGAAGTGAGACCCAATGATGAATCCATCGGCCGCACTATATTTATCCACGTTGCTAACGGTGATTCCAGATCCTATGAGCACAGGGATATTCAAGTTGCGTTTCAAAGCTGCAGGGAAAAAAGTAGTGTTGCACTTTTCGCATCATACCACACATTGAATTTATCGCTTTAAAATTAAAATATACTGTAAGTTTCACCATCAAGATTTTGCTCCCTTTCGAGGAAAGAATATTTTTTTGCGGCAGATCTTTACCTGCGAGATCATCTACATCCGCTTCTGCTCCGGTGCTCGTTCCTGTGAGGATGACCCCGTCAGCCTTGAAGAACTCGGCTGCTTGAGAAGTTTCGACCACATCGACATCACTCGTTATGCTGTGAGAACTAGAGACGTACATCAGCGTAACGGTTAGCCATACAGTCGTAACAATGCTGACCTGTGCTTCTTCTTGACGTCCGCAATTATTGCGATATGTTCTGCTCCTATGCTCTTCCTATACCGAAGTAGCGGTCCAGCTGATGCGTTGATAATTCCTTCGTCAGCTACATGTGCATACACATACCCTTCAGCACGTATGAACTGCAACCCTGCTGCACTTGCAACGGCCATAGCTTCTTTGTTAGCACCTGCCAAAATCTGCAAGTACATTTTTCAGTAGGTACTCGTAAACTTTTAACTTGCAACCTACCTGAACACCGCAAGGGACATCCTGCGCCATATTCTTCACCGCCGAACACAAAACGGACATGGTAGCAGGAATTTCCGGACCCATCTCTTCAGGAAACACGTACGGTACGTCATGCATGTTCTCAATCAGCAGGCCATCCTTGAAATTACAAACACATTTTATGACCCCTTATGTACAAATGCTAATTAAACTAACCACTCCATTCTTCAGGTATATCTCGGTGTCTCTCATCGCGTCGTTCATGAGACGTCGCATTGACTTCGATGGCCCTGGGCATCCTGGAAGCAACCGCAATATATAGTGCACCATGTACTTGCAATTGTAGCTGCGTACCTGGAAGAGGTCCAACGTGCACCATCGCAATGACCCAAGGCGACCTGGTAAAGAGCTGCCGCATCATTGCCATTGTCAGCTACGAATGAACATGTAATGTAATGTATTTTTTTTCCACAAAAAAAAAAGACAAGTACGCTGTTTGAAATTAAAATTGTTCACATGTCGATGTCGGTCAGATATATTGTAATTAATTGTTCAGTATGCAAACCTGCTGCTATCATTTGACATGTGACCATCAGGGATACCAACCGCGCCCTTTTTTTTAAATTATTTGAAGTACCCTTGCCTTCAACTATAGCCCTTCAACGAACTATCCGCAGCCAAATACAGTACTGGTCACTACCGTATCGATAAAATGACTACTTGTCAGATCAGCCGCCAGATGACAGGACATGTCTGTCCGCCATTTTGAATCCAAGAGGGGGCAACAGGTGGAATCAAAATGGCTATCCGGTGACGTCAGTTGTTTGGTTGGATTTTTCGCTGGGCCTAGATTGGAACACACGAGAAGGACCTCGCCTTTCTCAAGGGCAGGTAATTTACAAAATGGGGGCGGCCCCTGGGCGGCCCCTTAGCATCTGGGGGGGAAGGGTGTGCCCCGGGTGACGGGTATGTTCCAAGTACAGGGAGGAACTTCCTGGTGTTCGAAAAGCACCACAAAGTAGAACACCAAATTAAGTTTAAAAAAAAAAAAAAAATGATGTCCAAAAATGGCCATGGATTGACCCCCCACTAGAATACAAATTAGAATGTGCCAGCTCTTGAGTGAATGGCGCAGTGCCAAATAGATTGCGGAAACACAGAATAATTACAAAATTTAATAACTTGGGAGAATTGTTTCGGTAGGACATTGATGGCCGGGGTAAAAGTCTGCGCAAATGTTGCATTTTCTAATAATGCTCCTGCAGGGGAGCTGTGTCTCAGAGTTTCGGCGACCCGACCATAAAGGCCCCGCGCCTGCAGGGGAGCTATTGACAGGTTTTAAATACAGGGTGTCCCTAAATCACGGATATTCAACTGGCAGACCGCGACGCAATTTTGTCCGGACCGCGACAATATACAGGACAGTTTGAAATAGCATGATAAATTACTAATTCATGATTTTTTTTTGAAAATGTGCTACCAATTTCATCAAATACACACCTATTCAAATATCCCACATCTCACATAAGCTCGTGTGACCTTGAACCCCCAAAAAATACCACCTGCGGCGGGCTCGTTCCCCGGCCTTTACTGCCTGTTCACCTTGTGCTTACGAAATGGGCCCCCCTCCGAAATTCTTCTGCCTACGCCCCTGTACAGGACACCCATCATAAAGGGCGAAAATGTCCCCTGTCTTGATAGGCCCTTCTATACCCTTGCTGCACATGTTTATATTTTCGAATATGAACCCTGTGGTACCATATGGGGTCCGGACCTTCAATGGCCCAGGAAAGGTAAATACTGGACCTTGTCAGAAACTAGTTGAATACCCCTGCCCTAAATGATTGTCAACTTTTGAAAGTTGCTTAACTTCTATTAGATGCGGTGTGCAATGACAAGAGATACATAGAATGAAAGAGCACATTTGGGAGTTTTTATTGCACACAAAAAAGTTGGTTCCGCACTTTGCCGCGAGGCACACAGGGCCACTCCACAAAATGGTGTCTCCCGAACAGAAAACGTTCCGTGTCCTGCAGTTTGCAAAGCTTGGTTCGGTAGTTACTGTTCAGCGGGCCTTCCGGCAACAGTACGGACGACGTTACGCCCCTCCCTACAATAATTCAACGGTGGTTCCAGAAGTTTCAGACGACGGGATGCCTTTGCAAGGGCAAGGATCGGAGGATCGGACATGCCGGTCAGCAAGATCTGGTTTTTCTCCAGTGGCCGCCAAGGTCTCCCGACCTCACCCCATGTGACTTTTTCCTCTGGGGGTATATGTAAAGGGCCAGGTCTTCATACCACTGCTACCTACCAGCCTGTGTGAGTTGAAACGCAGGATTGTTGCTGCTGTGGAATCAATCACACCAGACATGCTGGCCTGTGTAGAGAATTGGACTATCATGTCGTGTGACAAAAGGTGCTCATATTGAGCACGTCTTGTGGTGTGTGCAATAAAAACTCCCAAATGTGCTCTTTCGTTCTATGTCACTCTTGTCATTGCACACCGCAACTAATAGAAATTGAACAACTTTCAAATGTTGACAATCATTTAGGGACACCCTGTATATAATAATAATAATAATAATAATAATAATAATAATAATCTGGGACCGAAGCAGGTTGGTGTAGGGGATAAGGAGCCGGCCTGCTAATCGGGAGGTCCTGGGTTCGAATCCTGGGGCCGGCGATCTTGACCGTGGTTTTCTGTGGTTTCCCATGGTCTCCCCCAGGACAATTCCAGGGTCGTTTCCATAAAAATAGGCCACAGCCGCTTGCTGGTCCCATCCAATGGTGGTAATGGTGGTAATCCACCCCCCCTAAGGGTGCCAAAGGCTCTAGCACGGGGTATGATAAATAAATAAAATAAATAAATAAATAATAATCCGGGTAGTGCACGAACTCCTGACAGGTTTTAAATGAACAACTGTACATACCGTATTTGGCTTGATCAAAATTAGAAAAAATTTCGGTACATTTTTAAACATTGTCTTCTTGGAAATGGATGTTTTCAAGAAAAATTAATATATATATTTTTTTGTGGACTTTTCTTTGGTTTAGCCATGTCCGGATTATCCGCACCCACATAATCGGGAGTACAGTCTACTTCAGTATTTCTTAGAAAATCATCATATTGTACACTAGCTGCGGCACCCGGCGTTGCCCGGGAAGAAATGAATGAAGGCAAAACATCTGCCAGTACCCCCGTCAAGTGTCTGTCTTTCTGTGTGTCCGGCCATCGATGCCATCTGTGGTCCTGCTACTCCAACACCTTCAACCTCTCCCGCCTGCATAACGGCTACCGTCATTTGCCTGCCATCTGTAGTCAACCCCCAACACCTCCATCCTCTCCTGGCCTGGGGGTGGAGCACAGATGGCAGGCAAATGACGGTTGGCAGGCGGACAGACACAGAGAGACAGACAGACTAACGAACGGCTTCATTTATATAGATTATATAGATTATTTCATGCTTTTATATTATTTTTGTTGTGTTTCATTCTTGTTTTTGCAACTCGGATTATCTGACCCCCCCCCTTTTTTTCCAACCTTGTCCTGGTCCCGATGGACAATTGGGGGGGTTCTACTGTAATTTTAAAACGAGTGAAAAAGAAACATGAAAATGTTGCTCTTCATGCCAGTGGATTGTCATGTAAACGAGTGTGATTGGCTTGCTACATCCCCTTTGCAACAGGAATCTATTTCCTGATAAGCCCTCGTAAATCGGTTGAGCACATCCTGTTATGCGTGTAATCCATTAATCTGAACAATGCAGTGCGTGAGATGAGGGGAATAAAATATGACACGTGATGACACAGAATGTTTTAGCCAAATGGCATTATTGCATGAATTTTGCTGTTGCGTTCATCTTAGGAGGTAATGATGTAAAACTATAGAGACCAACTCTGGCCACAATTGTTTTTTTTATTTTTTTGAACCAGCTTCAATGAAAATGTCATTGCGAAGAATTTCATTTTTACACTTGCATTTGTGGCGTCTTCGCTTGTGAATTCCGGATTTTTTGCTTGCAACATATACGTAACCTTGCGATCATTTTTTAAAAGCCTATTGTTACATGAGTGATTTTCACCTTGGAGTGATCCGAGTTATGTCCTTGATGTAACAAAATTAGACTTTATAGTACCTTCCAGCTTATCTAGCCAGGATATGTCATTAATTTAGTCAATAACTTGCCTTTTTTTTTTTAAGTGGCAAATAAAGTTCACATGTAAATGTATAAACCAGCGAATCCAGAGTTGTAATTGCATTAGTGTCGAAAGACCAAATGTTTCAAAAAATTAATTTCTCCGTACTGTGTGAACTTTATGAACTTTCTCCGACTAATACACATTTCTTGTGTCGATTTAATCATCCTGTTAATTGGACACTTTTAATTGTGTTACAGGTCCGAAGATGGCCTCCATCAAGAAGGAGGTGGACGATGAGTCCTTTGATCCGTCGTACAACCCAGAATGGGAGAAACCCAGCACATCCCCCAAGAATTTGAGGCCACGTACTAGGGGACAACTGGTGCAGGACACACTCCAAGTCCATGTTAAAGTCGAACCAAAGGAACTTCCAGAGATACCCTTACGCAACCCCAAACGAGCCAGAAGGAAGCCGGAGTGCAGGTCGTGTGGGGAGCAGTTTGCCAGGAGGTCACAGTGGGTGGCACATGTTCGCCGTAAGCATCGTTACGACTGTAGGGAGTGCGGCAAACAGTGCGGTACCAAAGATCGGCTGGAAAAACATGTCCAAAGACACGTATGCTGTGAATGCAAGTGTGGGAAGAAGTTTGCAAAACATGCTCAACTTGCTGCTCACACGTCGAGACATCTGGGCACATTTCCGTGCGGCAGGTGTAGGATGGTCAGCGTGACCTACGGCCGGATGCGCCAACACTTGCTGACACACAGGAAGCCATTTCAATGCGGCCAGTGCAAGAAGCGGTTTGCAATCCGGGATCAACTTGTCATGCACATGCGTGCACATATGCGGATGATTCTAAAGCCGCCAACCCTGTGCACCAAGTGCAACACTGAGTTTTCAACACCGCACGCACTACGCATGCACATGAAGACGCACGAGGAGGTGGCAGGACTGGAGTGCGACATTTGTCAGAAGCGGTTTTCGGACAAGCATGGCCTGGAGGTTCACAAGCGCTTCCACTCTGATCGGTACAGGTCACACTTTGTGTGCACAGTGTGTGGGTCAGGGTTCAAGCACCAGCTCATTCTTGACATGCATAAGCGCATCCAGCATGCCACGGACAAGCCATACCAATGTAGCATATGCGGGAAATCCTTCGCCGACGAGTGGTACGTATGAAGGAATCTGCGGAGGGATTTCGAGTTGGCCATTACTAGCAGCGGTTGGGATTTTCCGACTTATTCTTACATGATTTTTCTTGTCAGGTACCTCCGAGAGCACTCGCAGATCCACGAGAATGGATACGAGCCTGTGTACGAGGAGCAGAAGCCCTTGACAAAGTTCTCGATTCTGGACGCCATCAGGATGCGGGCCAAGACTACTTTTGTGTGCGAAGCCTGCGGGGACACACTGCCCAACCAGATAGCCCTCAACGACCACATACAGATGCACGTCGACAAGTTTGAGTGCGTGACATGTGGGGAGAACTTCCCTTCCCAGATGGAACTCTCCATGCATTCCCAGCTGCACGTTGAGGAATACGAATGCGATGAGTGCCACGAGTCCTTTTTGACCAGGGATGCCTTGGCGCAACATATGCAGGTATTTGTACAGTGACATTCGAAGTACCTGGTTATAAATTAATTGTTGTTTATAATAAATCTCTCTAGGCCCATGTGAGGCTGGAGTGTGAGGTGTGCGAAGAGGAGTTCCAGACTCAAGAAACGCTGGACGACCACATGCACACCCATATCCAGGATGCGTTCTTCGAGTGCGAGTCCTGCGGAGAGTGCTTCCCGACACGTTCGGATCTGACCGACCATGAGCTAGTACATGCCAAGGAGAAGACCTTTGAGTGTGCCATCTGCGGACAGTCGTGTGCATCGAAAGACGCCTTGCTGGCCCACCTGCCGATCCATGTGGAAGATGACACGTACGAGTGTGATGTGTGCCACAAGTTTCTCCCAACGAAAAGTGCGCTCGTGAGGCACAAGAAGGTGCACACGGATGAGAGGCCATTCAAGTGCGATGTGTGCCCATCGCGCTTCCGGAAGAAGTCGCATCTCAACAAGCACGAGCGCAATGTTCATGTCGGAAACAAAGAGTTCCGCTGCGAGATCTGCGCAGCCAAGTTTATTAGGAATCAGAGTTTGCAGAATCACATGCGGATCCACACTAGGATGTGATTGGGTTCATCCGCATTTTGGAGTTTTCCATAAGCCCCCAGCCAAGAACGAGGGCAGCAAGTAATGCACAAGTATATTTTTACTAGGCAGTAGTTACGCCACACTATTTTATACCTCCCTCCTGCACATTTGTACGTTTGAAACTATCATCTGCGAGGGTTTATTTCAACCTGATGACCTCTAGTTAAGGGAAAGGGTGTTAACAGGTTGAGTCCAGTCATCATTTCAATAATGAAGTGCTTCTTCAACTAAGGGCATGATGACTCATGATGAGTCGGCCCATGCTTTAAGTTTTACCTAGGCTTATTTTTTTCTTGCCACAAATTCTGCAGCGTTTGATTTGGGACGTTAAAAAGTGCCTTTGGTCAGGGAGCATATATACTACATTCGATTTCTGCGTCTCTCTGTTTGGGGCGTTGCCAAGGCTGGCGGCCATCTTGAAGTGTGGGGAACGCCAACAAGGTATAAATAGGGTACAGGCAAAAATAGGGTCCGCCATCTTTGATTCGCGCGTGTTCTTGCCATGTAGTTGCCATGGCCACCAAAACCATCAAAGATGGCGGACCCTAATTTTGCCTGTACCCTATTTTAATAGTAATAATAATAATAGTTAACAATTGGGTATAGGCGTACTCCTATTGGGGTTTTGCCGGACCTTTATTATTAATCATCAGTACAGCTGGATCCTATTCATCATGCCCGGGCCCACGGGCAGGAAGGGATGACAGGAGGGGATGTGCAATTGCAGTGCCTTGTCTGCATGTGGCCGTTTTGTGATCTCCCCCGGGTGGATTAGTCTGTGGATATTCCACCCGAGACGAAGTCAGAGACGACACTTTACTCTGCACGAGATGAAGGGGGTGTCCCCGGGCCGGGATCGAACCCGGGACCTTAACATCCGTGGGCCACTTCGCCTCCCCGCCTGTACCCTATTTATACCTTGTTGGCGTTCCCCACACTTCAATATGGCCGCAAGCCTTGGCAACGGCCCCAAACAGAGAGACGCGGAAATCGAATGTTGCGCCTCTTATGCAGTATAATTATGCTCCCTGCTTTGGTGATATACAAACTTGTGCCGTCATGGCTCATTGTTTGAAATTTTATGGCCTGCTGCTCTCTACCGATTGGAAAATCTATTCCAGGCAGGAAAAGTGTAACATCTCGCAGAATCCAAAGGGTAGATTGAGGTCACTTGTGTAATAATTTGTACAAGGATAAGCTGCCTTAATTGAATGTCTTGACTGATGTGTATAAAGTATATTATTTTTTAGAAATCATACTGTATATTATAATGCGTTAGTAGTTGTCAGGGGGCGCACTGGTGAAATTACGGAAAGGCTTTGACTTGTTTTGTATTGTCCCAAAGTAGTTTACCAATGCACTTGCATGCAAGCAGTCCGACAGTGACATTACCGGATAATATTTTAATTGCGTTGGACATTTAATCGAAGCGAAGTTGGGACAAGTTGCCCTGTGTTATCTTCCCTTTTTTTATGTGATAGTTAAACATAGTGAAATCTTTATTATACTATTAGCTTTCACTTTATGTAAACTGCACGTGAAACGTTTTGTCAAGGTTTACATAGTTTTGTTTCCAATTAAAAAGTCGTGGGAACTAATGAAGCTTTTTTTAAAATTTCTCCCCCCTTCCCTCGTTAGGAAATTTAGTCACAATTTTTTACATCACATGAGATACTTCTACACTGTGTCACTGTATATACAGGCGGAAGGAGAATCAGTCACTCTTCAGGTGTATCAGTCTTTAATTCACACATTAGCTTAATTATCTAAAGTTCTAAATGACAAGGCAAGCAGTACATTTAGCATAGCAAATTTTAATCGTTTTTTCCTCCGCATCATGAAAATTATTTGTCTTATCCGCCTAGTGCAGCCTTGACCATCAAATGTCATAAGCCTCGTCGTAACCATAGTTAATTATTATTATAATAATAATAATAATAATAATAATAATGGATACCCCGTGGTAGGCCTTGGGCCTCTTAGGGGATCATATTTTCATGAACCGACTTTAATTATTTGCCTGTAATGTGATGGATTTTGATTGCGGGAGGAAACGGGAGAACCCCGAGAAAACCTACGAGAACGCGGAGAGAACCCATCGAAACTCTATTCACATAAGTATCCTCTGCCCGACCCGTGGATCGAACTCGGGACCTTAGAGGTGGAAGGCTGTGGCGCTAACCACTCCGCCACCGTGTCGCCCGTAGTTAATTATTAGCACTTATTAGTGACTATGTTTACTACCGGCGGTTACGACATTTGATGAATCCACCCCCTTTATGACTGTACGTAGCATTTTGGCACATTGTAATCATGAGAGTCTTCCTTTACATGTGCATACGTCTCATGTGTTTCGCCAAATTTGCCTTGTTGGTGATCCACACTCCGCATTCATTACATTCGACCATATTTGGTTTCGACTTGTTGTGCTGGGCCATGTGCCGTCTCAGGTGATTTATCATCTTGTACTTGGTGCCGCAATGCGGGCACGTAAGATCCTCCGGGTCGCTTGAATCACTCGGCATGAAGATCTCCTCCTGCGGGACACGCCATCTGGTCATGGTCAAGTGCTGGGGCTGCTTGGCTCCATCGCACCTCAGGCTGTGATCGTCAAGTCCCCTCCGAGTGAGTGCGTACAGCCCGCACTTTTGGCACCGCAGTTCTCGTCCATAGCAGGCGTGCTCCAGGTCGTCCGGTCGAACCATCTCCCAGCAGTAAATGCAGAGGCGACTAGTGGACATCCTGCTGGAAAATAAAAGTGAGGTCCATATCCGGCATGTCAGGACAACAAGATAAAACTTATAGCATGTGAAGGATAGGCTATAAAAGATTGTCAAAAACATGTTTTTGACAGTGACAAGTGACCCCCAGCTTTTTGTAGTTATAATGATTCCAATTATACTTTACCGTGTGTTCATAAATACGTACCGACGCTAATGAAGGCAGTCGTAAATAATTTAGACTTTAACCACGATTAGCAGAGGAATTATTGTGAAAATGTTTTAAAAAATGTCAATTTTCGAACGTTTAGAAAAATGGAAGCCGCCATTTTGAAATCAGGGTTGCCAGACGAATGGAGTTGACTGAAAGAATTTTTTTTTGCGAATATTTGTATATAAATCGTAATAATAATTACGTCAATTAAACTACACTTGCACACTTTTGATAATATCTGGACAATTCCAGGTCGAAATATGACCCCCTGTAGTTGCTTTGCATGTAAGTGTTGCCAGACCGATTTCCGATCTAAACATGGCCGCCTCCGGCAGCGTTCCTTTTTGTTCTCTTGCTTAGAGTTTAAAGAAGGAAGAAGTTCTGATTGTGAGAAGGTTGAAGACTACTGCAACTTGGTAATAACAAGGCTGTGGGGGGGGGGGTTATTTTGCATGGTTTTTTAATTGCATTTAAGTTTTCATTTGTATAGCTACACTAACAAGGTAATGGTTGCATTGTCACTGATCGTTCCCATATCGTTCCATGTGAAGATCACAAGCATTTATCGAGTAATCAGCAATTAAATGTGTAGATAATTGAACGCTCGTTTGAGCAATCTATGGCTTGATCGCTACTTGACAGACCTTTTTGTGGGCCATCTTTGCGTAGGTAGTGGGCTGCCCTCCCCATGGCTCGGGTTGAATTTCTTCACCGCGGTTGACGTGTGGAAGTCAAAATGTGTTTCTACGTTTCTACGAGTTGACGAGGGCAAGACAGCTGGATCAGATTCCTCCTCAATCAGCGTGTCTCCCACGCGTAATCTTCCGTTACTGTCAGCTTTTCCAGGCGGTTAGGATGATAAAGTCCTTGTCTACGAACCTCAGAAACTTGCAGACCACTGGCCGTTGTCCTGGGCCCCGCCCGATACGATGTGCCCTTTCTATCTCCACTGTGCCCGGGTCGCTATGCAGGTTGTACATTGTTAGTTGCCGCCTCACCAGGGCCTCTGATTTCTCCCATGTTTCGTCTGGTTGTATGGTTGATGGATAGTAGATCCCAAATTAGTTCTTATGCCTTCGTTTGAATGATATTGCCATAATGACGACGCTCAGCATTTGCATTTACCATTAGTCAAGAAGCCAGGGAGTGGATTCATCAAATGTCGGAAGTCAACTTTTTGTCGTAACTATGGTTAGTTAATTATGAGTAACTATGGTTACGACCTTGTTAGTAAACTGGTCGTAACCGTAGTTATTATCTGAGCACAATTAATTCCGCAGTTATCATGTCACAGTCAAACATGGAAACATGCCAATGGTTTTCCCATGATCAGGAAGTGTCCAAGGACCACCAGTACACTGTTGGCCATATAACGAGGCAACCGCCAGCGACATTTTTCCGAAGTGGCAGAAGAAGGAATCGAAGATAAGCATACTACAAGCCGGGCGAACAAGATTCCTTCTTCTGCCGCTTCAGAAAAATGTCGCTGGCGAAAAAAAGAGGGAGGGGAAAATAAAAAAAAGAAGCCCCAGCCGGACGCGAACCTGCAGCCTTCTGATCTACAGGCCAGGGCGCTGTCCATTCCGCTACGGCAGCCACCGCTGGAGTAGGTCCTTCCGATGGGGATTCTTATACTGCTCAGAGAGGGCAGGCCGCCGTTTGTTTCGATCCGGCAACATTGCCAAAGCGGGAGTGGCCGGAGACTCCCCGGACCAATCAGGAGTAGCGTCGGTGTGACGTCATGGGCCCTATATAAGGAGGGTGGGTTCGTTTCGATCGCTCTCTTCGCCCCTCAGACGCCATCAGAAACAGTCGTGTTCGATTCCGTCTCTCTGTCGAAGTAGTGTGTGGTGAAGAAGAGATCTTCGAATGGTATGTGTGGTCCCCCTTGTTGATTCGTTGGGCTGCTTGTGCAAGGAGGGGGGCGACTCGGTGGGCGATGGGCCCCGGGGCGGCGGAAGGAACCAGCCTCGGGTGGGTGCGAGGGAAGGCGCTAAGACCCGCCTCTCTCTGGGGGGAACAGTCAGGGGAAGACGAGGCCTCTTTTCTGAGCGAGTCGCGTTTGGTTGGAGATGCTAGGACCCAGGGGCGGCCCGTGTGCGTGACGCGGGCAATAACCACGGGGGAGGTGGGGGTCTATAGCACTAGCTTTACTCGAGGGGGGGTGAAAAGAAGATGGCGGCCCGACCACGCCAGTCCGTCTCCCCTCTTCCTCCCCCCTTCCTTGTGCTTGGAGGGGAAAAAGGACGAGAAATGGCGGGTGGTGCCCGACCACGCTAGTCAGTTTCCCCCAGGTCTCCCCCTCTTCCTTCCCCTTTCCTTGGAGGGGGAAAAAGGGGACGAGAAAGGGGAGAAATGGTGGGGTGGTGACGCCATCTTGGAAACATCTCGGCGTCCTTTTGCCCCCCCCTTCAGCCGTTGTTCCCCTCCCCCTTCAATGGGACTTGCTTCAACCCAACCCTCTTTCGCGACTGAAGCCTGAACTCCTATGGGCTGACAGATGACATAAAAAATAGGAGCAATTTCCTAAAAAGTATACATAATTTGTGAAAATAATCACAGCCATGACTTGGAAGCCAAAGGGACGCCATCTTGAACCAATTTTGGTCGGGTCGGGCAGGCAGGTATGCCCCCCCCCCCCTCCCCCCCCCTTCTCTTTAATTATTTTTCTCGTCACATTCATGCCAGTATATTAGACTAGGTACTGCGCTTCGTCTGGTGCGATCCATGCACACCCGGGTGACTTTTTTGCACATTTTAAAATCATATCGGGATGTAGTTTAGATTCGCGGCCATTTCTCAACCATACCACAGTCAGTGAGTTGGAATAAGTCAGCCAGGTCATTAGATGGCGGTCTTGGGTCATAACCTTGCCGCCCCTTTTTAGCACACATTTCGAGCAATTTGTTGTTAATCGAGACTGATCCAGACCCATTCGGAAGTAATGTTTATTCGCGAAAAATGGACTCCCATTTTTTTTGGTGAATTGGCCGAACATTCTAGAACAATCCGTAGTGGGTGGTTGGGAGGTGGAGGGAGGGGGAGAACATTCCGTTGTTTAGGTGGGGGGGGGGGGAGAGGGAGATCCAATCAGAGGCCTCGTAAAGTCCTCGTGGACCAATCAGGAGTAGCGTGGGTGTGACGTCATGGGCTCTATATAAGGAGTGCCAAAAATAAATCGGTCATTACTCGCAAATGACAAAAGCTCATTTCTTGGCTCAATCCTTTGCTCGTGTGCAGTGTCCACGACGGACGTCTTGTCGCCAGCTTCACAAACAAACCCTAACATTCAGGAAACCTTTAAAAAGAAATCCATGCTATTGAACCACCCAACTTAGCCTATTCTTCTGCTTCATTCAACAAAGTCAAAGTTCATCTACTTTTTTTTTTTCTCATTTTCTTTGGCACCTTCAGATGCCACACTTGCAAGTAATTCCCCAGATAAGCAGTTGTTACCTCGTCATGTATCATGTCTTTCCCAACATGTGTTGAACATCCAGCAGCTAGGGCCTAGACAATCATTTCTGTAGAGTTGTTTTCCTGGCAGAAGGGAGCTTTTGTGGCATCTGAAGGTTCCAAAGAAAATGAAGGGAGTAGATGACTTTGCCTCTGTTGAATGAAGCAGAGGGATTGGCTTATTTGGTCAGTGCAATAGCAAGGATTTAAAAAAAAAAAAAGGTTTCCCGAATATTAGGGTTACGTCGGTGAAGCTGGCGATGAGAAGTCTTGGACACCGTACATGAGCAAGGGAGGCAAGCCAAGCAATGAGCTTGTCATTTGCGAGTAATGACATATATTTTTGGCATATCACAGCAAGACAAGCCAAGTCTATGCCAAGTGTTGAAGATGAATGTCCCTTATGTTCCTGTACCTGTCATGGATTTTGTGAAATGTAGGACTTATGTTTTTTAGACATCTCAATTATAGAGACTAGGGGGCCATGCAGACGGGCCAAGCTTAGCCGCGACGGTCACACCTGGCAAGCCACGGCCAGGCCACGGCTTACAAGGTAGGCCAACTTCCTGGAAGTTGGCCAGGGCCGCGGCCAGCCGCGGCTAAGCTTGGCCCGTCTGCACGGCCCCAATTTTGCATGTGACTCAAGTGCAACTTGTACTTGAATCAAATGCCAAGTCGTCTGTGTTTTTGAGTGATATAGTACCTACTCACGCTGTTCCTATCACAGTGGTACAGTAAAACCTGTCAAGTTGGACAACTTCATATGTTGGACATTACTTTTGGAAAGCTTGGAAAAACCTATCCCTTGCAATGTTGCTAAGTTGGACACCTGTCCAATCTTGGAAGTTTGACACTTTTTCCCCTCGTAAGTTGGACATGTGCAGTATAATTTTCACTTTTACTCTTCATGACTATTTTCTTCTTCTTTTTGTCTCTAAAAACTTCAAGACATGTGCGCCCTATTGATCCTCCGTTGTCATACAGTTGGCAATGTCACTTCAAGACATGAAGACAATGCCAACTGTATGACAACGGAGGATGAATACGGTGGCAATGCACATGAGGTGCTGAAGCAGGTGTTGCAGAATACACAAAGTATATCTTCAGAAGATGAATAGACTATAAAACCTGGTTAGGATGGTAAACCACCTTCTCATCGGGATGCCCGTGAGTACAGTGCTGGCCATATATCGAGGCAACCGCCAGCGACATTTTTCCGAAGCGGCAGAAGAAGGAATCGAAGATAAGCATGCTACAAGCCGGGCAAGCCAGATTCCCTCTTCTGCCGTCTTGGAAAAGTGTCGCTGGCGGTTGCCTAGATATTTGGCCGGCACTGTACATAAAATATTAGAACTTCATGCTTTCGCATGCCACTCTAAAGCTCGGTTCACAAATAAAAAATCGTGCGATTTGGCCGCAGCAGCCGAATTCCCCTCCCATTGCCTGCGATGGATCCCAACGTGCGATCAAATCAAGCCAGTCAGAATAGGTGAGGAGCCGCATCTGCGGCCAGATTCAGCCTGGCTTGATTTGATCGCACGTCGGGATCCATCGCAGGCGATGGGAGGGGAATTAGGCCGCTGTGGCTGAATCGCACGATTTTTTATTTGTGAACCGCGCTTTATTAATGACGACATTTATTTTTCCTGCCCAAAAGAAATTTCTCTGATTGAAGAGTCACTTGTTACCGATTTATAAACCTAAAAAAAAAGTAATCCCATTTCAGAAATTTCATGTACTACACTGTGCTGTACCGTACCGAAAATAAGAAAATGTGCATTGAAAGTTGATTACGGGATGATTACTGTACAGTACTTACTTGTATACATTGCTGTGCTGCACTGCGAAACCCAAGAGATTGAAATCCTAATATGTCGGACACCTCCCTATGTTATACAATTTCCTTGGTTAATGGTACCGTCAGTGTCCAACACAGACAGGTTTTACTGTAGGATATGTGTATGATGTCTCTTGGACATGCGGAGATGCTATGACATCTACCCATGTCACCCGTGGTATGATTTGGGACAATAACACTCATTATCGGGTCAGGTTTCTTGCTCCAGTAGATGTGACCTGCGAGGTGGTTTTAAAACTAACGTTTAAGCAATGAGTTAATCATGGCAACAGATTTCCATTGCATCAACAATGATTGATTGTTGTTGATTACATTACCATGGGGATAGGCCGTGCAAAGAACGGGCTCCTCTGCTACTGCAGAAGAAATAGCCTATAACTTGTAATGTCCAGAACCACTTATCTCCCATGAAATTCACCATTTCTTGGGTTTAAAAACAGGTGGCCAAGTTCACCTCCGAGTGGCTTCGAGTGGCCAAGTTCACATTTCCAAGATTCTATGCTTCTGATGTTGCTTACACTGTTTATTTGCATGTTGTAAAGTAGGGACATCAACTTGTCGATGCAACTTGTCGATGTTAGGTTAGTCACAATGGTCGCATTCAACAACAATCAATCATTGTTCAATGTTGCCACGATTACCATGTGGTAACTAGTTGCCATGTAATATCTTGGTTCAATTATATGGATTCATTAAAATACAGTTCAACAAAGCATACAAAATCCCCACACGCGCAGTAAAACTTCTCTAAGTCGAAGTTCTCTATAAGTTCAGGAAAATGATGAGCTTGGTTGGTCACAATGTAAAATTATAGGAAATAAACTTCCCTAACTCGAATTTCTATAACTGGAAGGTTTTTTCCCGGTCCCATGGAGATTAGACTTATAGAAGTTTTACTGTACTTTACTTGTCCAGATGTGGGTGCATTTGCCTCTTGTGTTCCCCACCGAGATGCCAGATTTCAACACTCCTCTCCGACAAGGAAAGAAAAAAAAAAAAAGAAAAAAATGCCTCTATTTCCACATCATCATTCATCAGTTTTATAAATATTACGAACAATAAAGAACTCATAACACTAATCAATATTCGAGAATTAATTACTAATCATATTCGGAACATAAAGGTGCAGTCATTTTATTCCGAGTTATAATACAAACACCTTGTATCTTAAAAAGCTGAAGCAATACCGAGCAAGTTTGCAACATTTGCTGTGACTCGACTGAAGAACCAGTGACTACTGCCAGCTCTTTAGCGCAAAAAAAATTAAAATCTAAATGTGCAGGTGTCCCCTGTCGGGGGCTCTCGGCATATCTGCGTTAATGTGAATTGATGTAATAATATGAAGCAGTGAAAATTGGATACACTACTTCTATAGGTACAGATGCTGGTAAAATGCATCAAGAAAAAAAGAATCGGGGGCCCACCTGTAGCACACCCGAGATGAGTTGTTCTCTGAAATGACTCAACATGAGTTAAGCCCAATTAACCACCAAAGAGATCAGTATGTTAACCCTTTGGAATTTAGCATGTACCGCACGTGAAAAGGATTTATGCATTCTGCATGGTCATGCAGGTAAATTTCAGGTGACATGTTTAACTTGTGTCAAATTACACCTGGGATTTATCTGTGGATTTGGAGGGTTCTTGTTGGGAAGGTTGGTGCAAATTGACTCTTACTGCACCTCAGAGACGCAAGGACGTTATGTCAAATTAATTGGCGTGATGTACTCCTTTTATTGCAGATGGAAGGCCAAGGGAGGGCAAGAGGTAGGGCCAGGGGCCGCACGCAGGCTCAGGCCATGGGGGAAGGGGCGGCCAGGCCAGGCAGGGAACTGGTGGCATCAGGATCCCAGACGCGCCCCCCGGTTGGAGGCGGAAGGGCCGTGGCTGCAGGGGAGAGACCTCCTGCTCCGGGAAGGTCCCAGGCACCA
>KZ538158.1:80217-112376 GCA_000934665.2 Catajapyx aquilonaris | reverse complement strand
TCCGACTCGAATACTGTTATGATACGTCAAAAAAGTCTTACAATAGGTTACAATATTATGAAACGGACCGATCGGCCATGGGCCCCCCCCGAAAAAATTTTCTGCCTACGCCACTGCATGCAGTCATGCACTCATTGCACTGTACATCAGTACTGTACTCTCCAAATAAGTAAGTTGCAGGTAATAGTTACACATGTACTGTACTAGGTGACATGAATTCAGGGCACAGTTCCGCCATGCTGACCACTGCTACAATCACTGATCTTGATATTTATTTAGACATGCCTCGAACTTTGAACGAATACGGGGGCAACATTAAATGTGACTTGTGTGGAAAATGGAACCCCCGTAACAGAACTAGGCCATACCAAGCTCCAGGAGGTATTGCTGGACGTGCATGCGGGCGATGCAATCGCAGGGTTCATCGTGGTAAGTGTGACCAATATGCGCTGGCTGTTGCGTGTATCTCTGCTGATGTGTAGTTGTAATAGTGTGCCTCATCCATCAACCATAACCTTATTTTGCAAGAAGCAGAAGCCAGCACTGCTAATTCCGATAGTGGTGGGCATCGTGGTTCCTTGCTGATTCTAATGCCTTTGTTGCATCTTTTTTGAGGTTATATTTTGCATACTTGATATGGCATCGTCTTTCAAAACATTTTTCGAGCCCAATATATTCACCTTCATTCCATGAAAATTATGTAATTTAATAAATGCCATCGGGCGGCATGGTGGTCTAGTGGTTAAGCTGTTGGTCAGCCAAGCGGTAGGTCGGGGTTCAAATCCCGTCCCCGTCACCTCTTCTTGGCCGGGTCTTTTTCCGCTTTTCACCCGACATGCCGGAGCAGAATTGCACTCCCTTCTCTGCTAATGTCAGAAATGGCTATCGCACGGTGCCCTCCCTTGGGAACTTCCCCTTCCCCCCTAAGAGGGCCACGAGCTCTATCACGGGGTAAAAAATAAATAAAATAAATAAATGCCATCTCCAATCAGAATGCTTTTCTTTAGTCCTGCGATCCTTATAATCGAACTACACTGCGGCAAAACTAATTGATATTTTTAGATATGTAAAAAAATTCAGATGGGTACCATAAGTTATTCTGGATTGCTGTGTACTGCTGGCTGGAAATAGGGCAGTGTAATATGATATTACATTACATTATTATTAGATGATATTACATGATATACATAACTAAGTTGCTCCCTTGGTTCTAGACTTGGTCAGAAGCAACATATTTTTTTAGTGAATTACTGCATTGACTTTTGCCACCAAATGCTGAAGACCAGGTTGTTGTATGTTTGAGAAAAGTGACACTTATGCTTTTCATATATGCAAAATAAGTAATGACGTATTCTGGTTAGGGCACATGGGAACCAAGGTATTGTGATACAAGATGGTGACCTTGATTGCTGTCCTAACAAAACAGAGACATGTCCATTTGCAGTCAGGTCTGGTTTTCCTTCCACCTACTGATTTCTGACTTCCCCACTGATCACGAATCAATGTTTACCTTGGCTTAGGCGCACCAAAGCTGGCGTGAGTCGGTGTGACTGGCATTACATAACTTAGTTTGCGATGCAGTGTGGCCATTTATCAGATCTGAGACCAATTGATGTACGTTGTACAGTATCACATGCTGCTGAACAGCTTGAATATCTTAGGAGTGGGGACATTAAATTATACTAGTGCTTCGTGAAGATTTTGTGATTGTTGACTGACATGTTTTTATTTTAGCAGGTGACCCTCCTCCCCTCCCCGCAAGAGATGCACCATCTGACAATCAAAGTGCTTCAGAAGATTGGTCAATTGTTGAATTGCAGAAACTCAGTAGTTTGGTGAAAGTGCTGGTGGAGGAATCAAAGAAGCAAACTGAGCAAATGGAGAGGCAAAATGACCTTCTGCAGCAGCAAGTTGAAGCCCAGGAGAAGCAGGCTGACGCAGCGGAAAGACTGGCCTCCACACTTGAGATACAAGCTGCTTGTCTCACAGACTTGGTTGGACTTTTGCAAGAGTGCCAGGAACCTAGCTCGTGACATGTGTAAGTGAGTGTAGTGAAACAAATTCATGAAGACCAACCTTTTTGATATGCAAGAAGGGATTCCAGTCAGGTGAGAAATGGTGTACTATGACTCCAAAAATTTGCGCCTGCAGTGGACGAAGTACACTTCTGAACTACTACAAACTGATGATTAAAAGGAAGTGTAGTGTACGAAATTGGATTTATGAGTAGGTAATTCAACATACAGTAAGCATAAAATGTGGAACAATTTGAAGAAAGTATGTTTATGAATGCAACCAAAAAGGATGAAGTGTGTGCACATCATGAAGCAGCTGGCATGTTATGTGGTGACACTTTTGCAAGAGTATATACATCGTAGAATGGGATGACTTTGGACACATTTTGGCAGTTTCTCAGCTGTCCCATGGATGAAGACATATTGATGGAGAATTATGAATAAATTAACCTAGACAGTAGGGAATATCCTTTATTGAAAACCATAACAGTCATTCACGTAAAAGTTGTTATGTGATGCTAAAATAAATCATCTTTGCTGTCCAGAGTCAATTCGGACACCCCTTTATTTCAAGCTGTAGGACGAGTTCACACATTAATGGTTCAGTCTCGGACATATATCAATGTTTTTAACAACTCACAAAGGTCACCTCCAAACAAATGGTGTTGGCATGGTACAGGTACCTACTGTATTCCACATGAGCATCATTGATGTCACTTAAAATATAATATCGTCTGTGCAGGTCTCTGATCTTGGTCAGTTTGCGAACAACCTGTGACTGCACCACAAGACATTCATCATAAACATCTGTGTTGGTAATACCCCCCCCCCCTACAACTCTGATGTACTTCCTCCCCATGTCCAAAGTCACCCCACAAAATTACAGAAAGAAACAATACTTATTGTATTTTTTGAATTTTGTTCCTAGCAATATTCTGGGACGAAGGAGAGGACTCTTGATGCTACAAATCGGCTGTGTTCCAGTTTACCTCCATGCAGTAGGGGAGTGAGGGCTTTAACACAATCATATCCTAATGTATGTCGTTTTACATGAGAGAAAGAAAGCGTGTAAGAAGTACTCTCAACGTGCATCTGGCTTGCTCATGTTGTATTCTGCAGCTCTCGAACCCACTTATATACACAAGCATCCCTATGAATCAGTCCAGGAAAACAGATCGTACCTCACATAGATGGCGCACATGCATTTTCCCTCGCTGCACACTACTGTCACTCTCAGGGTCATGCAGAAATATATAGCCTATGCACCTAGCTGATGATTCATTGAAGACAAACAGAGATCAGGAGGCTTGGACAAAAGCCTATTTTAGAGTAGATTATGCGTTAACAGTAGAGAAAGTTGTGTCAAGTCTGAAGGTTAGTCAGTTGACAATATTGGATACGGTACTGGAATTTATTGCAGAATTGTCACCCGCATGACTGCAAAGTTGGTTTGTCACTACCAGAAACCCATGTTTTGCAGCGTTTCTTCCTTCTTCTTGGAGCTCTTTGCTTTGTCTGTCCACTTCTTGATCACGTCCATAATGTCCTGGTAAAGCTCAACCACGGTGAGCAACGACGCTCCCAGTAGAAGACCAAGAGAGCCTCCGATGTCCGACAGGTACGACACCAAGTTGTAGGTGTGCGACTCTTCGTACGTCTCGTACTTCATTGTGTCGTAAAATATGCTGATTTTGGCCGAATTCTTATCGTCCCTGTGATTGTGCTCCTGCTGAGTGGTGATGACCATGTCGTTGCACCTGATGTCGCAGTTGCACTGATTCTTGGGCCACTGTCCCCGCAAGATCAGCTTCTCTATCTCCTCCCCCACCTCCCTGTACTGCGTGTCCTTCGTGCATGGCTTTCCTTTCACACCGATCATGAACGGCAAGGTACACTCCAGTCGGAGGAACAGTTCGCGCGAAAAGCACTGAAACCAATAATTGCTTCGTCAATCTTATGTGCTTGAAGATGCGTGCAACATGTAACTGACCTTAGCCAGACAGACTGAGTTGTAATACAAAGGGTCAGAGTTGCAGGGCCTCTGCTTCCTGTTGATTCTCTGGTACACCTTCAGATTGAGCTGAATCCTGTCGTTGGTCCCTGCTTTGATCTGAATTCCGTTCATGAGGATCTCGTAGAGAGGAGGGTCTGTTGCCATGTGCACCAACATCATATATCCTACTAGATCTTTCCTTGTGTGTTTCTCTCCCTCCAGCTTCACAAAAAGACTGTTCGAAGTGCCAGTTCTTTTCACCATGCCAGTTGCTGAAATAACGCAAGTTTGCTGTACAGGACAACTCAAAGTAGGCAAAGTTGCGATCCATATACTGACTGGGTAAGTATGTTGCGCATATTCCTATTACCGTTGTCACAGCCTGCCATTTTCCGTATTCTGTGCATTTTCTTCCACGCTCATAGTAGCACTAAAGTGTTAAAATAAAACTGGATTAATATTAACGCCACCTTTCTACAGTAGTTGTCCATGAGTTAATTTTCTACATAAATATAATATGTAGCCTACATTAGCTACAAGTATGTTGTAGTCGTGTGCAAATAAGGTCCAGAAATCGGCCACGGACAACGCTTTTCCATCACTGCTGAGCAAACTTTGAAAGTGATCTGTACTGTCCCAGTTACTCAGAGTGTCGTCATCGGTATGCTGAAACGGAAATACCGGTATACTTTCTCAGTATGGACAAGAGTAACATAAAATGTACTGTGACTAGTGGATAAGAGTTTCCTTGTCAGCTAACCTTTTTATCTATCGCTTCCTTCACTATGTTGATAATTTTACTGTAATTCCAAGGGTTTTTCTTGCATAAAGTAACAGCAGGGAAGATCAAAGATTTGTTGAAGTTCTCACGAATGCTGACATTTACTGGATGATCCAGGTATTTTATGGTCCTCTCGTAGATCAGGTATACCATTCCAGCAATGCATGCTATCATAATGCATATCCACAACGTTCGTCTTCCCTGAAAAAGTGGCGACGAAAAAATATTTGACGTAAATAACTTATTTGAACTATGTAATATTCCGGCCTGCACATGTGTAATGAGCATATAGGAAAACGACTAAGGGAGAGAAAAAGCAGTATTTACGAGACACATACTATGTGCTTCTTAGCATCGACGATGTGGGTGACGGCAACAATTCCAACGTTGAGACCTGATGGTTCGTCGTGGTGACGGGCCTTCATGTAGATGGAGCGGTCAGAGGTTGTGAGCGGGGCTTTTCTCGGGGTGCGTTTCAACGATTTGTCGTTGACGTCCGGGCTGAATGTCACTCTTTTGGGATGGCCAACCCCTGCTCCGGGTTCTGCCGACTGCGCCATGTCCTTAGGCAAGATCTTACTCATCAGGCTGGCGTCCTATTCTCAAATCTCCAAGTTGTTTACTAGGTCATTATCAAAAAAAGAACGAGTGTCATGGTATTAAACAGTTGACTGTCACTCACGCAAGGTCCACCCCAACCTGGACTTGGCCTTGACGAATTTTTCCTATGTAGTATTGTGCATGAAAAAAATATTTTCTACTCGCCTTATGGCCAGCATTGTCCAACGCCTAATTTAAAAAATTCACTGTTGTGGGTTAATATCTTCATACTTTATATCTTCGTAAAACGGAAATTTTGGACCAGTTCATGCACCCCGTTTGATGGTAATATAATTATCTGTCTCGAAATACTCGTGTTTCCATATCATGAAGTCTTAATGTTCGAATGGCTGTTATCATACATACACATATTGTACAGTCTTGTCAAGTATACCCTGAGTACACTGTCTCGTACTGTGTACAGTATAGCCGTCCTTTACGTCGAATGTTTCCCAACTGTTTTATCGTCGTCTGTTTGCTTGGAATGTGGCATAATTACCCATTATATGAACTGGTAAATGGTAGGCTAAATGATCGGAAATGCACACTACTTTTTTAAATTAATTGTGCGTCAATCATAAAATTAAAGCGTCATATCCCATATAGATGGCACGTGTAGAGTGAGCTGTTGACAAAATTGGATACTGGAATTTATTTCACCTATTCACGTATTCACTTATTTGTTACAGAATTGCCACCCTCATAATTGCAAAGTTGGTTTGTCACTACCAGAGACCCATGTTTTGCAGCGTTTCTTCCTTCTTCTTTATTCTCTTTGCTTTATCCTTCCACTTCTTGATCATGCCTTGAATGTCCTGGTAAAGCTCGACCATAGTGAGCAATGAAGCTCCCAGCAGGAGACCAAGAGAGCCTCCGATGTCCGACAGGTACGACACCAAGGTGTAGGCGTGCGACTCCTGGTACTTCTCGAACTTCATCGAGTCGTAATATATGATGATGTTAGCTACATTCTTTTCGTCCCTGTGATTGCGCTCCAGCTGAGTGGTGATGACTATGTCGTTGCACCTGATGTCGCAGTTGCACTTATGCCTGGGCCACTGTCCCCGCAAGATCAGCTTCTCTATTTCCTCCCCCACCTCCCTGTACTGCGTGTCCTTCGTGCATGGCTTTCCTTTCACACCGATCATGAACGGCAAGGTACACTCCAGTCGGAGGAACAGGTCGCGCGAAAAGCACTGAAACCAATAATTGCTTCGTCAATCTTATGTGTTTGAAGATGTGTGCAACATGTAACTGACCTTAGCCAGACAGACTGAGTTGTAATGCGAAGGGTCAGAGTTGCAGGGCCTCTGCTTCCTGTTGATTCTCTCGAACACCTTCAGATTGAGCTGAATCTTGTCGTAGGTCCCTGCTCTGATCCACATTCCGTTCATGAGGATCTCGTAGAGAGGAGGGTCTGTTGGCATGTGCACCAACAACATGTATCCTTCTCTATCTTTCCTGATGTGTTCCTCTCCTTGCAGCTTCACAAAAAAGCTATTCGAGGTGCCGCTTCTTTCTAACATGCCCGTTGCTGAAATAATGCAGGTTTGCTGTACAGGAAAATTCTAAGGTACTCGTTAGTTTGCGATCCATATACTGACTAGGTAAGTATGTTGCGCAGATTCCTATTACCGTTGTCACAGTCTGCCATATTCCGTAATCTGCGCATTTTCGTCCACGCCCGAAGGAGCACTAAAGTGTCAAAATAAAACGTGATTATATCAAACTGGATGATTAGTAAATGACCATTTTGCACTATACTTGTGCATGAGATTATGATTGTTATGTACTTCAGCTACGAGTATATTGTAGTCGTATGCAAATAAGGTCCAGAAATCGGCCACGGACAACGCTTTTCGGTCACTGCTGAGCAAATGTTGAAAGTGATCTGTACTGTCCCAGTTACTCAGAGCCTCGTCATCGGTATGCTGAAACGAAAATATACTGTCTTAGTATGATCAAGAGTAGGCCTATCGTGTAAAATGTACTGTGACTACCGGACAACAGTTTCCTTGTCAGCTAACCTCTTTATCCATCGCATCCTTCACTATGTTGATAATTTTACTGTAATTCCAAGGGTTTTTCTTGCATAAAGTAACAGCAGGGAAGAGCAAAGATCTGTTGAAGTTCTCACGTATGCTGACATTTACGGGATCATCCAGGTATTTTATGGTCCTGTCGTAGATCATGTGGACCATTCCA
The DNA here is from genome assembly GCA_000934665.2 of Catajapyx aquilonaris. NCBI lineage: Eukaryota > Metazoa > Arthropoda > Diplura > Dicellurata > Japygidae > Catajapyx > Catajapyx aquilonaris. The sequence goes on along the minus strand of KZ538158.1, from coordinate 104,782 downwards.
GAAATGCTTGCTATCAGAATGCATATCCATAACGTTCGTCTTCCCTGGGAAAGTGATGAAACAAGTTTATTGAACTACAGTAAACTAATATCTTGTACTGCGGCCAGCACTGTACACATATGTAATAAACACAGGAAGACGACGAAGGTCAAATACAGTGTTTACGAGACACATACTATGTGCTTCTTAGCATCGACGATGTGGGTGACGGCAACAATTCCAACGTTGAGACCTGATGGTTCGTCGTGGTGACGGGCCTTCATGTAGATGGAGCGGTCGGAGGTTGTGAGCGGGGCTTTTCTCGGGGTGCGTTTCAACGATTTGTCGTTGACGTCCGGGCTGAATGTCACTCTTTTGGGATGGTCAACCCCTGCTCCGGGTACTGCCGACTGCGCCATGTCCTTAGGCAAGATCTTACTCATCAGGCTGGCATCCTATTCTCAAATCTCCAAGTTGTTTACTAGGTCATTATCAAAAATGGACGACAGAATCAGTGTCATGGTATTAAACAGTTGACTGTCATTCAGTTGTTCAGTATGTTCAGCAAGCAAACCAAGTAACCAACGTGTAAGAAAAAAACAAAAATATCGTATAGACTAGCAGGTTACCCGGCGTTGGCCGAGTATGGTGGTAGTGGTCGGGATCAACGAGCAAAGTGACTTATATTCTAAGCTCTTGGGTCGGGATATCCACATTTTTATGCTGACGTTTGTTTATAAAATTTGAATTCCATACACACTCAATATGCCTTAAAACTGGTCTTATGAGCCATTGTGTGGTAGGCTAATTGTAAACAATACGCAAAAGTTTGCCAATTCACTGTTCGACAAGGGTAAATTTTCTCAGATTGAAGAAAAAAATGGTAATAAATCTCTGCAAAAATAGTAGTGTTTACACATTAAAATAAGGGTGTAACTAGCATCAAAATGAAAAGTATTCCAATACCATCATCTATACAGTAATACAGTATAGGTTCACATGGTTGACTTCGGTGTCAATTGACACCATATCGAATTGCTATCATTTTCTTTTCCTATAACGTTGCCAAAAGAAATCGTACGAAGCAGGCAATGTGTGATTCAACCAGGCGTGATCTTGAAAAGCCCCATTACGAATATGAAATGCTGTTTGCAGAAGTGTGTGCTGCTGCTAAATCTACATTTACTTTGCCACCTTTTTGATCGGCACAATTACATTGGTTATTGCAAGGGCACATCCAATTTATGTCGGTAAAAGATCGCCGAATGAATCCTTCGGCAGGCATATACATTAAGATAATTGGATGCGATCACCTTCTAAGAGAGGACTACAACTGCGCATTTCTCAAGTGTAAAGGTCCCAGATGGCAACCGAAGCAGCAAAAGTGGCTTGGACGGAATCGGCAAACGACTGCAAGGATTCGTTTTGGTCGTTCAAACCTTTGAACATTTTTTCTACTGCAATCGGATTGTTACCTCTGAAGTGTCACAAGCTTCGGATTTTCGAAAAGTGTTTGACATATTTTTACTTTTTTCTCTACATCGGGTTTGTCGTTTGTGCCTCTCTGCAAACGCCTCAAGAGTTGCAAGTGCACGATTCCAATGTTACAACCATTTATCTATTAGTTGGCCTTTTGATGAACATAGTGATGGGAACTGTCACGTATATAATCATGGCCAGTAAATCAAGCCAAATTGTTCGGCTTTTGGACAACTTCTGCAAAGTGGATAAATTAATTTTTGTTGATGAGATCAACAAAAATATGAGGGTCTTGGCAGTTGCTTATGTTTGCCATATGATTGTCATAGTTCTGCTGTACCTCAGTGCCCTTAGCATAGCTAAACCTCCTCGTCAGATATCTGATTTGTACTACACTTGGTTTATATGTCACAATGTTTTCAGTAACAGGCTAATTTTGTATCAAGTCACGTTCTTTGCTATGGCAGTTGGAAAGCGGCTGGATCACGTGAGCTCTGAAATAATGCAGTTCTGTTCAAGATTCCAAACGATTTTCTCGTATAAGAATTCAAATTATGCTCGTTTTGAGTGCAACCCGGAAGTGATATCCAGGCCAGGCCGTGCTTTCTTTAAATTGTGCGACTTGGTTGAGGAAGTGGAAAAGATATACAGCCCATTTCTTGTGATTTACTACACTTTCGTCACATCTGAATTGGTGATTTTTGGCTTCTTAATAATATTCAATTCCATCAGTGGAGGTAGTGGCACAGTGCATGTGGTCCAAATAATAACAACAATGCAAGAACTTATTGCCATAGTCATTTTGACTTCAACGCTTGGCACACTTCCAAGGAAGGTGGGAATATCTGTAAGTGTAATGAAGAATTATTCATGTACTAATCTTTTCAATTATTTCCTGATTATTAAAGGCCACAAGATCTCTTAAGCACCTCATCAAAGTCCGATCAAGCAACCCTGACGTGCAGATGCAGATCCAGGCACTGATTCAAAAAATGACGTGTCAACCCGTCACTATCACGGCAGCTAACTTCTTTACAGTTAACCATGGTTTGCTAACCTCGGTAAGGAGTCTAAGTGCTTAATGACAGTGATAAGTTTCTATTATTTTATTTATTTTAATCTTGACAGATTGCTGGGGCTGTTTCAACCTACTTGATAGTGCTGGTTCAGTTCAGAACTGCTGAATGTCTCCCCTGAGAGTATATTCGTCAAGATCCAGATACATGGATCAGGGCCAACAATGCCGAAGTTTATACTCAGCAAGGTTCGATGATATTAGTGATTAGTTGAATGTTCAGTATCACCTTATGACAGTTACTCAATAAATATTTACGCTATAAATAATAGTCAGACTGTCGAGTGTCGACCTTGTTTTCATGTATCCTTGAGGTGGTATGCACTGAAGGTTTACTTGTATAATTTATAATTATGATATTATTACAACCTGAGAAAAGCACTCGATTGTAGGTTCATGCTGATTGACTTCAAATTAGGCAAAAACCGCGCTAAAAGGTCCACGTTATCTGTAGAGCATGTGTGAAAAATTTATATTTCTTCAAATGTTGGTATATACAGGCAGGTCAATCGATTATTTCCCCATTATACAAGCTACATAAGGCAAAAAGCCACACCTCGTGTCAGAATATGTGATGGACTCTTCCCTGAATACATTACCAAGCTGCTCGACATTGACAGATGACATGTATTTCAATATACATAATATTATATAACTACTCCAAAAGACAAAGTTTGCTTAGTCGATTTTCATTTTCATGTCGATTTTCATTTTAGGCAGGGAGGTCTATTCTATGTGAGTGCTAAACTTTGATCAGAAGAGAATGGCAGAAGCACGTAGTGGGCACAACCTGGCCTGGACCAACAAGAAAGAAATAAAGGAGCTGACCTTTGACACATTCTGGTCATTCAAGCCTCTGGGTCTGATCTCTGCAGCAGTTGGTCTCCTGCCATGGCCTTCTGTCTGCTGCCAAAGACAATGCACTCGGGCCACCAGAAAGTGCCTGGTACGACGTGTGACTTACGTTCACGTCTCTCTCTCTGGGTGGCTGTCATCATCTGCCAATCCTTTCTCATGCACCAGTTATTTCCTGCACACTTAGATTTCAGCGAAGCATGCTTAATTACTGGATTGGTGTTCAGCATATCAATGAAAAGTGTTATTAATCTAGTCACTGCAGCTAAGGCTAATAGTGTTTATGTGATTTTGGAAAATATATCCCGTCTGGACCAGTGTGCACCCAAAATTGCGATCATCAAAACAATGCGAGTTTGGGCTATAATATCATGTGTTTATTTAGTGTTTATCGGTTTGATTTCTTTTGCGGGATTTTTCATTGGAGAGGAGAGCTTTGAGAGCATATGCCGCATATTCTTCCTCGGCTTGAACGAGTTGACTAATAAGGTCATTTTGTGCCAGGTGGTATTTCTTGCAGCTACAATTGGAATGCACTTGGATGACATCAATTCTAATATTAACGCTCACTGCTCATCACTTCCTAAGATGTTTTCGTGGGAAATCCCCCAAAGGGAAGGTCATAATCAAGGCGATAATGAAAATAATTTTTCCAAGTTGGGCTATCTGTATTTTGAGGTATGCAACTTGATTGGTGACATAGAAAATGCGTATTCTCCTTTCCTTACACTCTACTTTACACTCTACACCAATTTTGTTGTTATAAGAAGGCACCTAAATCTATCATTATGTATGACCATTCTCTAAGTACTATAATGTGAAAGTAATGCAAGTCACATGATAATAACTGATAATAATCGACTATACCTAAATCTTGTACTTCTGCGGTAGTGAAATATACTCGTTCAGTTCTGTACAATATTATTTTTCCCATGGAAATCTTCACATTTCCCTATATATGATTTATTTTGGGAAAAACAGCGCACCACACAGTATGATGGCATTACTTTATTATATTTCGGACTAAAATGCGTAATCCATTGTTTTACAACATAGTTTTAAAATATGAAGGATATAGTAGATTAGGATCATGCTTGCCTTCATCTGTAAAACCCGCCCTACCTATATAGGTATGAATAATTTGATAAAATTTTCAGGGGTCTGAATCGATTTTCTACCAACAATACAGGGTACATATAATTAAAGCCACACCCTGTGGAAGCTCACGTCGCTGTCATTTATCCTCTCGACATTGACAGATGACCAGTACTAAAACAGATAACTGCGACAAAAGACAAGTGTTGACTTAAGTCAATATTCATTTTTATAATTTAGGCTAGGTTCCTGCAAGGAGATCCATGCTGTGTGAGTGCTAAACCTTGATCAGAAGAGGATGGCAGAAGCACGTAGGAGGAACAGCTCGGCCTGGACCAGCAAGGAGGAAAAGGAGCTGAACTTTGACACATTCTGGTCGTTCAAGCCTCTGGGTCTGATCTCTGCAGCAGTTGGTCTCCTGCCACGGCCTGCTCTTTGCTGCCAAAGACAATGCACTGGGGCCACCAGAAAGTGCATGGTACAACGTGTGTCGTATGTTCACGTCTTTCTCTGGGTGGCTGTCATCATCTGCAAATCCTATTTGATGCACCTTGCGTTTTACGGAAGCTTAGATTTGAACGGCATATGCACCGTTATAGGTTTTTTGATCACGTCGATGGACAGTGTTATAAACGTAGTCACTGCTGCTAAAGCTAATTCTGTTTACGTGATTTTGGAAAATATATTCCGTCTGGACCAGTATGCGCCCAAAGTGGAGATCAGCAAAACAATGCGGGTTTGGGCCATAATATCATGCGCTTATTCAGTGTTTGTCGGTTTGATGTCTTTTACGGGAAATTTCATAGCAGCGGACGGTTTTTGGTTTATGTACCTCACATGCTTCCTAGCCTTGAATGACTTTGCGAATAGGATTATTTTGTGCCAGGTCGCATTTTTTGCAGCGACAGTTGGAATGCACTTGGATGATATCAATTCTAAAATTATTGACCACTGTGCATCACTTCATAAGATGTTTCTGAGGGAAGAGGACTCCAAGAAGGCAGAGCAGAATCGAGGCGAGAAAGGAACAAGTTTATCTAGATTGGGCTATAATTACTTCGAAGTCTGCAACTTGATTGATGACATAGAGAATGCGTATTCTCCTTTCCTTGCAATCTACTACACCAATTTTGTTGTGAAGCTAGTGGTATTTTTATTCAGGGCCATGTATAGCATCAGCACATCTGCGGGATTCACGATTCACATTGTTGGAATCGTTCAGGAGATAATCGCAGCCGTCATTTTGACTTCCGTCCTGGGAAAACTTTCTCTAAAGGTTAGTGGTTCATACCGTACATTTGCTCAACCTCACATGCTGGGATTGGATTTAGATAATTTTTACGAATTGTATATTTAAACGTTCCGTCATTGCCGGTATTTCCAAGACAAGGCAGCCATTGAAGCATTTACTCAAAGTGAGATCTAGTGATGTGGAATGTCAAATGCGGATCCAGGCTTTGATTCAGAAGATGTCCGGACCTGCTGTCTCCGTTACAGCAGCAAACTTTTTTGGCGTCGACCGCAGTTTGCTAACATCTGTAAGTCAACATGATCTACGATTATTTAATTGTATTGACCTCTTGTTAATTTTTCGCCGCAGATTGCTGGAACCGTCGCTACATATTTAATAATTCTGGTCCAGTTCAGAACTTCGGAACTTGCCAACAAAGCAAGTGTCAATTCTACAACCCATTAAAGGCCCAATGACACCATGCCAAACTGTTACGGTAATGTTTACACTTGATATTCGCTTTTGCATACAGGTACTGTACGCCTCTTTCACGTCATCACTCACGTGCTTAGGGTAGGTTTCACCGAGCTCGGTATATGATAAAACCAGGTTTCTTTAGGAAAATCCATACAAATATGTACAGGGATTTTCCGAAAGAACCCTGGTTTTATCATATACCGAGCTCGGTGAAACCGGCCCTCGTGGCCGCACTGTCATTTATCTTCTTGGCATCAACAGAGGGCCAGTTACTGAAACTACAGAAAAAGTCTCATTCAATGGCAGCGCATAAAGCTGTCATTTATCTTCTTGGCATTAACAGATGGCCAGTAGCCTACTGGAACTATACAGAAAACCACGCCAAAAAACAAGACATGTATACGTGGTCGATTTCCTTTTTGATGTCGGTTAATATTTTAGGCATGTTTACTGCAAGGAGACTGTCCATTCTGTGTGAGGGCTACACGTAGGTCGCAAAATGATGGGAGAAGCACGTCGGGAGCACAACCTGGCTTGGACCAGCAAGGAAGAAGAGGAAGTGAGCCTTGGCACATTCTGGTCGTTCAAGCCTCTGGGTCTGATATCTGCAGCAGTTGGTCTCCTGCCACGGCCTGCTCTCTGCTGCCAAAGACACTGCACTCAGGTCACTAGAAAGTGTCTCGTGCAACGTGTGTCGTATGTTCACGTCTCTCTCTGGGTGGCTGTCATCATCTGCCAATCCTATGTGATGCATAATGCGTTTCATGGGAGCTTAGAATTGAGCGGAATATGCTACTTTATTAGATTCATTTTGGTCACGTCGATGGAAAGTGTTATTAACCTAATCACTACTGCTAAGGCTAACAGTGTTTATGTCATTTTGGAAAATATATTCCGTCTGGACCAGTGTGCACCCAAAGTGATGGAGATCAGCAAAAAAATGCGGGTCCGGGCCATAACATCATGCGTTTTTTCCGTGTTAGTCGCTTTGATATATTTTGTGGGAAACTTCCTAGCAGTGGAGGGTGAAAATTTTGGGCACATAGCTTTGAACGAATTGGCGAATATGGTTATTTTGTGCCAGGTCTTATTTTTCGCAGTGACAGTTGGGATGCACCTGGATGGTGTCAATTCTAAAATTATTGACGCGTGTTCATCATTTCGTACAATGTTTCTGTACGAAGACGACTCCACGAGGGCAGGGCAAAATCAAGGCGAGAATGGCAAATGTTTTTCTAAGTTGGGCTATATGTACTTTGAAGTTTGCAACCTGATTGGTGATATCGAAAATGCGTACTCTCCTTTCCTTGCAATATACTACACCATTTTCATTATGAAGCTAGTAGTATTTTTCTTCATGGTGATATACGTTAACATGAAAACATCGGTCATGTTCATGTTTCAAGTTGTTGTCCTTCAGGAGATTATTTCAGTAGTGATTTTGACTTACGTCCTGGGAAACCTCACTCTAAAGGTAGAGTTTAATCTTTCGGTCCTTTCCTCAACTACACAACACGTGATAAAAATTTAAACATTCCATCATTATTTTCAAGGCAACGGAGCCATTGAAGCACCTACTCAAGGTGAGATCCAGTGATGTGGAATGCCAAATGCAGATCCAGGCTTTGATCCAGAAAATGTCCGGATCTGCTGCCTCCGTTACAGCAGCAAACTTCTTTAGAGTCGACCGAAGTTTGCTGACTTCTGTAAGTCAACAGGAACTACGAGTATTTCATCGTATCCGGGATTAACATCTTGTTTATTTCTTTGCCGCAGATTGCTGGAACTGTCGCTACATATTTAATAATTCTGGTCCAGTTCAGAACTTCAGAACTTGTCAACAAACCGACTGTCAATTCTACATCGCAATGAAAACCAAGTTTCCTTATCAATAAAATCCGCCCTAAAAGGGGTCGCGCTACCAAAAAGCGCAATAAATTATTCCACATATCTTCAATAAAAATCGATATTCTACAACCATACAATTAAACCCACACCCAGTGGAAGGACATGTATAGCAGTTATGTAACTTCTTGACATTGACAGAATGAACAGTTCTAAAACAAATAACCACGACAAAAGACATGGCCAATATTTTTTTAATGTAATTTAGTCAAGGTTCCAGCAAGGTTGTGGGAGTGCTTGACGTAGGTCAAAAGAGGATGGCAGCCAAGATGTCAGCAGCACGTAGGGGGTACAACCTGGCCTGGACCAGCAATGAAGAAAAGGAAGTGACTTTTGACACATTCTGGTCGTTCAAGCCTCTGGGTCTGATCTCTGCAGCAGTTGGTCTCCTGCCACGTCCTTCTGTCTGCTGCCAAAGACAATGCACTCGGGCCACCAGAAAGTGTCTCGTGCAAAGTGTGTCGTATGTTCACATCTTTCTCTGGGTGGCTGCCAGCATTTCCCAATTCATTTTGACGTTCTACGCGTTCACTGGGATCTTAGATTTGAACGACATATGCTACGTGATTGTATTCATTTTGATCACGTTCACGGAAAGTGTTAACAACCTCGTCACTGCTGCTAAAGCTAATTCTGTTTACGCCATTTTGGAAAATATATTCCGTCTTGACCATCTTGCACCCAATGTTGAGATCAGCAAAACAATGCGCGTAAAGGCTACAATAGGATGCTTTTATTCCGTGTTCTACGGTTTGATATATTTTTTGGGACATTTCCTAGCAGTGGAGAGCTACAATTTTGCGGACATCTTCCGGGCATACTTCATAGCTCTGAACGGTTTGGCGAATAAGGTCATTTTGTGCCAGGTTGCATTTTTTGCTGCGACAGTTGGAATGCATCTAGATGACGTCAATTCTAAAATTATTAACCACTGCTCATCACTTCGTAAGATGTTTCCGTGGGAAGTAGATTCTAAGAGGGCTGGGAAGAACCAAAGAGAAAATGGAACAAGTTTGTCTAGGTTGGGCTATGTATACTTTGAGGTATGCAACCTGATTAATAACATCGAAAATGTTTATTCTCCTTTCCTTGCAATCTGCTACACCAATTTTGCTGTTAAGCTAGTAATATTTTTCTTCATTGGGATATACTTTCCCATAGAATCATGTGCGGTATTCACGATTCACCTTGTTGCGATCGTTCTGGAAGTTATTTCAGTAGTGATTTTGACTACTATCCTGGGAAACCTCACTCTAAAGGTAGGGGGTTCAGTCGTTACGATATTTGTCAACTATATACACATGCGATTTTTAAAACGGTTAATTTAATAATTCCATTATTAAGGCAAGGCAGCCATTGCAGCACTTACTAAATGTGAGATCCAGTGATGTGGAAAGTCAAATGCAGATCCAAGCTTTGATCCAGAAAATGTCCGGACCTGCTGTCTCCGTTACAGCAGCTGATTTCTTTGGAGTCGACCGTAGTTTGCTAACATCTGTAAGTCAACATGAACCCCGATTATTTCACTGTATTAACTTCTTTTTTTTACTGCAGATTGCCGGAACCGTCACTACATATTTAATAATTCTGGTCCAATTTAGAACTTCTGAACTTGTCAACAAATCGGCTGTCAACTCTACATCACATTGAAGACCCATTTCACCATGCCAGTCTGTTAATGTTTGCACTTGATATTCACTTTTCCACATGCCACATTCACATCATCACTCACATACTTAATAACCAATCAACTGACAGAGAATAAGATAACAATAGTGTCACATAATCCCACAATACTCTTCGTCAGTTTCCAACATGAGGTTGGGTCGAATAGCAGCCGTTTCCAAATGCGAGGAGACAGATGCCTTTTGGGCCTTCAAACCCCTTGGACTCATCTCAGCCGCCACTGGTCTTCTTCCTTGGCCTCTGAAGAAGCACCATGACAAGTCCTGCTTCAGGAAGCTCTTCACTCTCTCCTATTCACTGGTCGTGGTCGGATTCATCGTCTGCTCAGTGCCTCAGCCGCCCCAGGTGTTCATCATAGGAAAAAGAGGCGGGACAGCAACAGACACCACCGTCTTGTTCGGATTGTTGGCAAGGCTCATGTTAGGCAGCGTGATGTATGCGATCATAATCACTAGGTCCGACCGTGTTTGCGAAGTTTTGGAGAATTTGTGCGCTCTGGACAAATTGTTCCCAAACAGCGCAACGATTAACCAGATAATGAGAGTTCGTGTGGCACTATTTGTTACGCACATTGTATTTGTGCTACTACTGTTTTTTGTCGTGAAAACAATAGACGACCACATGTACCACTTCTCGGATGTCTACTACATGTGGTTCACTTCAAATAACATTGTGCTGATTAAGACCCTGTTGTATCAAATCACCTTCTTTGCCATGTCTGTTGGAAAGAGACTCGATACACTCAGCACAGAAATTATCAAGATTTGTACAACACTACAAGATATATTTCCTCGAGAAGATGAACAGGTCTTGATGGCTGCGAGAGAATCGGACATTTCCAAACTGGGGAGCGTGTTTTTCGAGCTTTGCGACGTGATTGAAGATCTTGAGAGCATCTACAGTCCTTTTCTGGTCTTGTACTACTGTTACGCCACGATTGGCATTGTTGCGTACGGTTTCTTCATTATTTTCCACATGTTAAGTGATCTAAATGGAGCGATTCATCTGGTGCACATCGTTGCAATTATACAGGAAATAGCGTCTATCATCATCATGACTTCTGCGCTCGGCCGACTTCCAATCAAGGTTTGTGATCGTTTAATGATATCGATATGCTAATTCTCAAGAAAATATCAAATGTACCAACGTCTCTCTTGAGAAGTATTGCCAATATTGGCTTCAATGCTCGTTACAGCACATTTCCATTCGCAAAATAATTAAACTGCTGATTTCAGGCCACAAAACCTCTGAAGCACCTCATCAGAGTTCGAACATCCAGTTTGAGTCCAGACTGTCAGATGCAGATCCAGGGCTTGATTCAAAAAATGTCTGGTCCTCCCATAATCGTCACGGCTGCTAAGTTCTTCGCAGTTGATCATGGTCTGCTGACTGCTGTGAGTAAATCAGCTGCTTGAACGTGCTCAAAGAGTAAAAGATATTTATTATTCCAGATTGCTGGTTCCGTAACGACGTACTTGATTGTACTTGTGCAGTTCAGAGACGCGGAACATGGCTGCAAATATTAATACTGCGGGCCTACTTATTTAGTTACCCATGATCCCTTTATAGTCGGCAGGTTTGTCATTATCAGTGGTATTCTTATCGTGCTCTATGTAATATATTTCTAAGCGATATGGTATATAATTAACTTATGTATATTAAACCCTTGGATCAGTATCATGAACGCCAATTGTTTCAGAGGCAGTTACAGCACACATGCATATTATACTGTATACATGTCACCACAGATTTTATTTGGGATTGCATTTGACAATGCAGCCAGCTAATTAATATCCAATCACCTGATGCTATAAATGTGGGCAAAATTATAAGGCAAATCACACCCTTCTGTTGATATTGAATAGCCTATTTGTTAGGAATGCTATACTAAACATCATTAAATTACCATTCGATTACGCAGCATATGATCATGCACAGAATTGGAGATTACTGTAGGTGATTTGATTTCAGACTTTCCAGCCTGAACAGTACCTATATAATTGTACTGTGGGCTGTAGGGCCGTCCGGCCAGGGCAGCTCCTAATTCTTCTTCAATCAGTACCGTACATGTACTGTACCATTCAGGATGGAAAATCTCTACGTCTTTGTAGCTGCAAGCATGGGAAAAATGATATATTTTATTCACTGGCACTTAAGAAATATGAAGGCTATTATTATTATTATTATTATTATTATATTATTATTATTATTATTATTATTGTTGTTGTTGTTATTGTTATTATAATAAAAAAGAGATGATAGCAGGTAACTAGTGTCTTTCTTCCCCCAAGTTTTCTCACCTCTTGTGTGTCCTTCACCACTTGGCTTGATCTTGCCTAGATGAAGGATCTGGTCCTCTTCAGGAAAAATCACTCATGTTCCCAGCAACGAACATTTTCTCAACACTTATCATAACATTTATGAAACTTCCTATTCTTTATTCTGTCCATTTGCAGGTACTTAAAAGTATATTGAAGCTTCTTATCCGCTCTGAGCTAGTTTTACAAAAATTATATGCAGTCCATATTGACGGATAAGTTCTTGAACACGAACTATATATACCACACTAGGAAAATCTGTACAAACAAAAAAACTGTACATCGTTACGATGCTGCTTTCCCACTCACGTGTAATTGGAGACGTTCTAGTAAATAACAGCACACATGAGACGCTTACATTTTTTCTCTCTATCTCTCCATGTACGTACCTATGCTTTGCGTATCATCAGTTCAAAAAGAATTGTCCCGTTGCGTCGAGCCACGCGTCAGGATTCTTTTTGAACTGTTGATACATCATGATCCAATGCCATGGCGAGGCGTCAATAATTTCTTATATATTTTTACTTTATTATTATTATTTTTTTACAAAAGGCATAATGACCCGGTTCACATCTTCATTGCAAGGTGGGTTTTAAACAGGTAAACTGTAATAAGGGTAGGAATTTGGGATGGACTGGGGATTGTGGGGAGGGGGAGGTTGAGGTTGGGGGGAGACTAGCAAGCAAAACTATGTACAACTCTATGGATAATTAAAAACCAGAACCTGTACCGATTGGAGGTACTGTACACTTTCCTGCATTATGGTTGAGCTCAAGACATATAAACCACAGGACCCTAAGTAACAAAATTGAGTCACCATTTCACACTGCAAATAATTCTTGGTCTCATTTTTCACACGTACGGTACACTTAATTACTGAGAGGTCTACGTAATAAATCAAGGTAGCGGGTGACATCCTAAGGACTTGGGAATGTGAAATGGCGACTTGGCTCAGGTTTTCCCTTTATATGATTTGTTCCATATCCCTTCCTTTGTTGCATGTGCACAAGGTCACATTTCTTTATAGTGGGTATAAACTGAAGTCTGGCCTAACTGCCCTGAAAATGTCGGCCTCCAGAGGCTAAGAAGTTGTACTTTTTTTTTCCTTCCTTGAAATATGACAGTTGCGTAAACAAGATTTGGAGAAAAAAATTTGGCACCTTTTCCTTTTTTGCCTATGCTATTATATTCTTGCTTCTGTATTGGAGAGTAAACTGAGTGGTCACAAGCACATCCAAAGTGAACAAAAATATAAGCACTATGGCACAAAAAAACCGATAATGTACCGGGCACAAATTGAAAAGTGAGTTCAGTTCTTGGGGGATCAGTAGTGCCTTGAGAAGACACTTAAAAGAAACAAACTCGAGGTGGCTGAGATGTAAGTTGGGGAGCAAGAGAGGATTAGGGATAACACTCGTAGACTCGTATAAACTTAACCACGCAGGGAACAAAGGACAAGCACTGGGAGGTAGTTTCTTGGAACTTTTTTTTTTCTCCACCTCACACACTTCTCCTTTTGTTATTTTGCCCTGACCAATCACCTCGTTATCCCCCCCCCTTGGAAAAAGGAAAAAAGAGCCTAACACTCAGCATCCTCCGTTCAGTCAGCCCCCTGCTGAACTGCAACCACACACTGAGTCCCATTCAACTGGGCCAACTTATTATTAATGGTTGCAATATCATCCTCGTCTGTTTCATCCTCCATCACTGCCACCTCCTGCTTGCGAGCCACTTCCATGACTCCCCCTCCCTCATCACCTACTCCACTGTCGTCCTTCCCTTCTCCCTCCTCCTCTTCATCGCTTCCTGCTGCCTCCTCCTCTGGAATGGTCGAGGTGTCTGAGGAATGGCGAGAGTGCTGAAGTGATGTCAGCTGGGTGGATTTTGTCAAGCTTGACTCGGGTGTCTCTTCACCTAGAACAGTAAAAGGAAAGGGAAAAAACTTCATTGTTTGCTTTGTCCATCATATAGGCTTGGGAGTTGGGAATGATACCTATGACCATGGATTGTCTATTAACAATTTCCGTGTTTAAAATAAGTACTATTAAGAAAAGAAAATAACTGAGACTGTAGCATTGTTCTATGGACAGTTTAAGTAATTTCACTCATTTTGAGCGCACCTGCAATTGCAGAGTTGAGGTGCAAACTAAAGGTACTAACGCAAGCTTCCCTCTAAATATTACACATGCCAGCTTTAGCAATTTCTTCCTCCCTCATGAATTATTGGTATGGATATAAATGACCAGGGATATAATACAACCCAGTTACGCAACATATCTGCAGACTTCCTCCCTGTGCATCCTCGATGCATAATGTATGGACATCCAGCGCATGTCCTTCGCAGCTATTTTCTCAGCTTTCTGCAAGCTTTTCCTTGACTCACGAGTACTGACGGGCAGGGATTATTGATATGAATGCATACCCAGAGCAACAAAACTTTCATGGTTCCGCAGGGATTTCTCCACTGTCCTACTTTCCAGCTCGCATTTGTGGAGATTAAAACTCCAGGCATGGAATTATGACGAGTTCCCACGTCTGCTGTAAAAACCTGCCCCTACAAATCCTTTCTTCATAATGAATACCATATTAGCCAGGGAATGCTTCAGTGATAATACACCAGCTTCCTCTACACACCATTATTTTGTGAGAGAAACCAAAATTTTCCACGTCACCAATGCATTGTTGATGGCAGTCAACTGAATTAAGTGGCTTTTACCCCCTCAACCTTGATTTTTTTGACTTTAAAAAAATCGACTCACCACATGGTCGGAGCACCAGGTAAGTCAGGAGGTCGGACAGTGAGATGATCCCAATGACTTTGTCCTCATCATCCACAACCACCAACCTGTGAACCTACAAAATTGCCATTTGGTTAGACTTGCAACGAGAGACAATGTTCAAGTCTGACAGGATTTGCTACCAACCTCGGCCCTGACAACCTTTTCCATTGCAGTGTAAAGTGTTTCATCCAGCTTGCACTTGTGCACTCCCTCAAACCACTCATTTCGGTGCTCGTTAGCCTTTTTCAGGGTCACATCCAGATTGTTGTATGTTTTCTCCGCTGCCAAGTTCTACGAGTATAAATCAGCCATATTAATAGTGACACGAGCTGCTGACCTGCGGTTGCTGTTGAGACAATGACTGTGGCACAATTACTTACAATGACGTCAAACTTCGCAAAGATGTCTACCAGCTTTCCTTGGGCATCCACAATTGGGAGGGCTGACACTCTCCTCTCAACAAACTTCTTGAGAGCAACAATGATGGGGGTGTCTTCCCTTGCTGTCTCAATGTTTTCATAAGTTCCTATCTTCAGCTCGCCTATCGTCTTGTTCACATAACTAGGTTTAGGAAGATCATGAATCTGAAAATGGAGAAGGGCACATTGATTCATCGAGTCACAAACATCGCAACAATAAGCAGGTATAAGTGCGTAACAAAGAAAACCCGAGTAATGTGCTGCATATTAGGCACCATTAAATTAAATTGTCAATACCGAGGGGGCATTTCTTTTGAGAATAAAAAATAGTGATGTACACTGTATCATAGCAATTACATGAACACACTGCAAACTTGGTGATCATTAATGTTAATTAGAGCACCAGTTTCATAATTGGCTCACTCCTTGCCAAATAACCGCAAATAATGACACTCACATAGAGAAAGAGAAAGCGCAAAATCCGTTTGTGGGTGAGGATGTAAAGTACGTTGCCAGTGTCGGGGTCTATCACAGGTAAGCGATGGATTCGATTGTGTATGAGGGTCCTGATTGCTTCATGTAGTGATGCATCTGGTCCGATGCTGACTAGTGGCATCACCAATCCCTTCAGAACACCTGCAGAGACAAACATGTCACACCCATCCTCCACATCCTAAAAAGAACTGAAGCAAAGCATGCTTACTCCTCCACGTCTCCAGCTTGTGCTCTTCAAGCTCATCTATGTGCACCGAGGGACTCTTGTAATACATCTGGAGAATCTTGATGAAGTCTGTGATGGTCAACATACCCACAAACTGTTGCTGGTGACTGTCCCAAAGTGGAGCGGCACGCACACCTACAAAGAGACCACATTAGTCCAGTATTCACAGGTCAGTGCATCGCAAACATTAATCAACCAACCATTGTACACGAGGGCGAAAAAGGCCTTTTTGACGAGAAGTTGGGTGTCGAAGACCACCAGCTTGGCACTAGTGGGGATGAGGTCGTAGCACTTGTGGAAGCGAAAGAACTTCACAAATATCTGGTTTTCATCCTCCTCTGCAAACAGAAACAAAACATTATGAGCGAAAAGACCACAAAAACCTGGCAACAAACCACCTTCCATGGACCCCAGCGATAGATCGCAGCTTCCCATGTTTCGCAACTGAATCACACCCCAAAGGAAAGCAATCCGACCCAATCAGTCCCAATTAAGGCGGGCGCCCCATTCATTTACACGGCATCTCCCAATTGGCATGTATCGATTCGCCTAATATTTTTTTCTTGCAAAAACAGTCTAATAGTAGCCTCCTAGGCATGAGACTATTAGGCTGCTGCAGTAGGCGTTTGCTTACATACCGGTCGGAAATCGATAGAAAGTCCGGTTGATTGTCCTCGGCACGAAAAACCGATCGGTATAACCCCAACGGTACTGCGCCTTGTTACAAACTTCATCCGGTGCCAAGTATTTTTCGGGTACCGCCGTACTTTGAGTACTCCGAAAGCTCGTTTGGACCCATTTTAATTACACCCGCCGCACCGGAAATGCGACCATCGCCCTCAGACCGCACTGTTCAAACCCAAGGGATGAGTTTTACAGTAGTCGTAAACCCAGAAGATGAGCGAGTGAAGGCATAAATACCTGGGAGGTCGTGAGAGTGTCCATGACCACAGGTATATCCAGAGGTATTAGGGTTAGAGTGGAAGGGTGCCAGATACATATTTTTCTCTTTTCTAATCTCCCTTAAAGTACTGTCACACAGGCAGGTGTGCAACAGATGGGAGCGTCACGGTATGCGTCCTTCACTAATCTCTTGGCCGTGTTTTCATCCTCCTTGGCACTTTGGCTGCGTCGTAACTCTTCGTCGGATGCAGGGATGCACTTACCAACTCAAGGGCATCGGTGACCCAAGCAGCGCGCGTAAATTAGCTAAAACTTACCGCCAGCCAATCACGAACCGCGCTTTCAAGGCCACCAGTGAGCCAATCACAATCACTGACGTCACTGGCCCAATGGGAATCCACCACGTAACTGCTCCTCACTGATTGGGGAGCGATTACGTGGTGGCATCCTATTGGGTCAGTGACGTCAGTGATTGTGATTTGCTCACTGGTGGCCTTGAAAGCGCGGTTCGTGATTGGCTGGTGGTAGGTTTTTGCTTATTTACGAGCGCTGATTGGGTATTTTTGTTTTTGCTTTTTTTGGCCCACAACGTTAGCTCAAGTCCAACGAAACATCACAGTTCGCTTCCAACGCCCGATCCCTCGACGACCACGAATTTAAAACCACCCACAAACCCGCTCGTATCAACACACCCCGTTTGATTCCAACCCACTTCAAAAGCCTCGAACTGTTGACACAACACACACACAAGGGATGTCTGCCTACCTCGTACCAACACTTCGGACAGATACTCAAACCAGTTTGGATCCACCGAATCAAACTCCTTGATTTGATCCAACCGGTATATGTCCTCCTGATCCTCGAATTTGAGTCCCACATAACTAGAGTAGTAATGAAAGCACAGCATCTCTCTCTAAGTCATCTCATCGCAGGATCCCAAACTGCGATCCGCACACACCCTCGCCCCCGATTGGTCTGGACTTCGACCTCATCCGTACCGTACCGCTTTTTTGGCAACCGACCCGTATGTTTATAAAGGTGCTGGGCGACCTTGCTGCTCCTTCATCCGGCGCCATGTTTCTCCAAGTCAGATCAAATCCGCGCTTAATTTTAGACCCAGTTTATTTTATATCTATTATTTTAACCAGCTATTGCATCAGCCGGTCCAACCCACCCACTGCATCGATCAATGCGCTGTGAGATGCTCCGATTAAAGTTTGTGTTTGGGGATGACGACAGCTCCCGGTTATATACCCAAGGACAGAAATGTGCAGGTTGTGGTGTTGCAAAAGATGGAGAGAGAGAAAAAAAATGCAAAGAGCTTCTTGACAGCAATCCAGGATTACTTTCAGGGCCTGCCATACTTTGGTTGAACTGTGGGTTGCATATATGACAGGATGAAACAGCAAGGTATGGGGGCAACCTCTTCGCACACGAAAAAACTTTTGCCTCCAGATCGATTCCTAGCCCAGGAAAATATGTCAGCAGAATTCCTCGCACGCCAAGATTCCAATTCGAACAGAGCAAGAAGCTTCCACCGGAAGAGAAGAAAAAAAAAGTGTTGACGAGACAGGCCCACAAATTAGGTGGCACATACTCTTGTGCAACCTCCCCACCTTCCTGAAGTATATAAGGTCGCCCCACTGATCGATCAGAAGAACACACAAAGGCAGCGGCAACAGCAGTTACGCAACAAGTTGACCCCCCAATGTCGACGAACCTACCCAACAAAAACAATGGTACTCACCCAAATCTGCTAGGCTGACCCTCTCCAGGAAAGGATCTGCGACTGGAAGCTGAAACACAAACAAAAAAGTAGTTAAAACCAGGTTTCGACTTCATGAGATGAAGTCCATCAAATGTGGGGTATTCGTCCTTCTACTAAAGTTAGCTGTAGTTGTCAACAACTTAACATCGTATAATGTATGAGAAAACTATGGGAGAATCCTATCAGGCACATATGGAAGGAAAACCGTCCCAATACATTACAGAACATTATTTCCTAATATGCGGTGATACAACCGGTCCTTAGATGCTACACTATAATTAAGTGGTCAGCTATAGTGCAGTTAACGCTCACTATGGTCAAACAAACAAATGCGTGGGAACTCCCTATAATATCTTCAGCACTCGCAGTAGTCTAAGAGTGGGTTAGGTGGCTGTGGCATACATATTATGTACAGTACAAACTTCCCCAGAACTAATAATATAATACAATTTTGGCCTGCGAAAGGGTCAAACTATGTGTCGTACCCTCTTGAACAGTGACCTGAATCCATGCTTCCGCTTCTGGCTGATGTTGGCCGCCAGCCGATTGTAGAGGCTGGTCAGTATCGTCCCTGTCAGGTCCAAGCTGCTTCCCCCCCGCACATCCTCGTCTCCAGGTCGCGTCCACCACCGCTCCGTCGCGACACTCTAACCTCTGACCTCGACCCACACCTCTTCATTCAATCCTAATCTCAACCTGGCAGTGTGTGGCTCCCCAAGAAATAAAAACCAGCCCTTTTCCAAGCCCGCCTCGATATTGAACAGGGCCAGAAGGCAGCCCAAAGCTACCGGAGGGTTTTATTCCGGAGTTGCGCCGTCGGTTACATGGGGAGGGAATAGTGGGGTGGGTTTCTACCTCCCCACCTCTCCCTACCCCACTACTATCCAGGACCGTCACACAGACCACCCCCCCTTCGGATACACCAACATGGAAGGAACCCAGCTCCTCCTTTTCTATCCAATTTGCATGCTTTGCCCGGCAAAACGTCAAGGGCCGTTTCGTAGGTCAGGTCACGAAGTAGGAATTCGATTCGAATTGACAAGGTGGCAGATCCTTTCACTTGCACTGGGGTTTGGAAGCAGGCAGTAACCGGCAAATGATTGAAGACTCAGTAGACTATACTGAGATGTTATTAAGAACAGTTTCAGACACAACCTTGCATCACATCAGCTGCAAGAGTGTTGAAATATAGTTTATGGCATAATAAAATTGAATTATCAGAGCTATAATTTACGCCATGTTGGTAAACCAGCTGTTGGTCAAGAAGCACACACTGAAGGGAAATCGGCTGTAACTTTTCAGTGTAATATTTGTTACACATTATAGCTTATGACTCACCATGTAGAGTGGCCAGCAGTATTTCTCAATCTCATCAAGTCAATCCATTCAAAAAAAAAATACAGTTAATGTACACAAATATTCAATCTCCCCAGTACTGTTGAATAAACAGTTTTCCAAATGCGTTGATCATATGGGGAGGGGGGGGGGGGCTTACACCGTGAGCACTAAAAATAGTAACAAATGTGTGTGTCTGGCTTACAAACTATATGAATCCGCCTGTGCTTCAGATATTTCTCTCCTGCAGAGTCAGAACCAACTGTGCATATCCCGTGGCTCTGCTTCTGTAAGCAGAAACAAATTCCTCCCGAACAACAATAAAACTTTTAAGTCTTTTTTGCCTGAGACCAACAGATAACCGCAAACGGGCTCGGAATAAACATTAGCGTCGCTTTTTGCGCAGTTTAGGTCATTGCACCTACCATTAGCGCAAATAGACTCAACTTTAATCTCCTTTTTTTTCTAGTTTCCTGCAATCCATTCACTAACGACTAGACACCCCCAAAACCAGCAAAAAACCTCAATTGTTTTCAACTCAGCCCGGCTTTTCTTTTCCGCAAAGTTTCAGTTCGAGTGAAATCCAAATTCATCCAGAGCTTGGGAAGTTCCAGAAGTGATTCAGTCTGGATGGTGGTACGTGCCAGCCACATCTCGGGTTCGTGTCTGGGTCCCCAGTGACGACGGACGTAACAAAAAAAAAAGAATAAGAGAGAAGCTTGCCCTTGAAAACAGTGCGTGACTTCCCGTGCAACAGAGGACTGGAACTTCCACACAATATTTGCTAAACATGTAGAGAGGGATTCATTATGGCAGGGTTTATAAATAGGGCTTTAGGATTGACCAGAGAGCGCAACATGCACGTAGTCTGATAAAACCGTTGACATACAGTAACATTGTGCAAGTACACAAAAATAGGTCAAGTTCGCTTCTTGTACTACGAATTACAGTGAAGCTTCTATAACTCCCAACTGATTCAAATGGATCTGAGTTACGGAAGCACTGTCATTAAAAAATTCTGACAAAAATACTTCTCCAGTATCATCTTTGAAACATATAAGGGACAGTTGTATCACCATTTACTCTGATTATGTAGCAGTATTTACAAGACGTAATCATATTTTCCCCCTAATTTTACCATCCAAGAGTGAAGTAACGTTGGCTCACTACCTCTGCCAATGCTTAATTTTACATGCAAAGTTAAGCTTGGGAAAAATGGCTGTGTGAACTAACCAATGAAATTACACAGTGAACATGACTCACACCACACTGTCCAAGTGAAACGTACTATAATGTACAAGTTTTTCCATTACACATTACTCATCATTATAGTGACCATCAGTTATTTTTAGATGCAGATTATTTCCCTTATATATAGTGTTACATTAATGGAAACAACCTTTTTGACCTACATGGAGCTTAGAAAAAAATGATATTGTTTAGTCTACTAGTGGTTCCCACATAACTCCAAATGACTAGCTCGATTTATATTAAAAGGATCCTTCCATTTAATCTAACATAGCAACATTGTTTCTTCTGTCCCTAGAAGTACATGTAGCTTATTCCGTAATTTTAAAAAAACTACTTAAAAAAACTACCTCGAACGTTCGCAATACATGGACTATGTTCAGTTCAAGAGAAAGTTCAGGCCATTCAAAACCAGCAGATAATTTTCCTGTAGACCTCAGCATTGTTGCTCAAGCTTTCTTGACTGTGATCCACTTATGGAAGGGTAAAAGACCACAGACTGACTTTGGCCACTTACTCTCATTAGCACACTGTCACTTTCCAGCACAGCTCTAACGAAATATTTAAATTTTTGATCGGTTCACGCCCACCTTTGGACTAACCCTCCCCACTAACTGATATGCAAAATTCATATAAACATTCAGATCTCTTACTGGATAGTGACAATTTGTTAAGGAGGTTAACTCGCCAAAGTGGAGGCAAGAAAGTTTGAAAACCATTGCAGGCCATTAAGACTAATCTATCATCTTGACAATCCTTACAATGAAAACTTTGAACCCAACTTCCGCCTGGTACTTGGTGGAAACCAGGTCCTTCTAACCACCAAGTAAAAGCAACATACCCCTCTGGAGTCCCGGAAGAGAATGGCTGCGTGGTTAGGGTCGAGGAAGGCGTCGGAACTCCGGTGGTGTAGGGCACCTCCCAGCGACGCCCTCCGACGCTCAGGATCAACTGAGTGCCGTCGAGATACCCCTGTCCAAAAGGAAGGGCGGCTGTAATCAAACATACGAGGACGTGATTCACCATCACACCAATCCCCACAGACACACAGCACAACCACGGTTGACCTTTTTCGACCCAGCTCATTTTGTCACATAACGTTCTGGCCGACTCAACATATCGCGTCCTAAAATCATCCGGTCTAATTATAGTGCTCATTATACCGGGATCCTCAAGCAAATGATCCATTGCTTCACTGCCCAATTATAGCCGGGGACATTTTAGTCATAGGAAATACGGGCCAGCATTTCAACGGTTCGCTGCACTGTTGCATCACTGCTGGTAAGACCTTCGTACAAACCAGTTTCATACTATGCAGCAAAATAATACTGGCCAGAAACTTCCAAGGACAAGGTCGAAAGCAAGCGTCGGCAATAATTCACATCATTGGTACGTCCGGTAGCCTCAAAGAACGCGATATTATTACTTATGTCACATAAATACGCTCACAATGTTGTCGACAGCACCTGACCAGCACGCACCTTCCTTCAGGATGGTCTCATAAATCCGATACGTCGACTCACAATCGGTACCGGGCAGGGGGCCCTTCCCACCACGGGCCGCCCTGCTTCCTCTCAGGGGCGGCCCGCTGTCCAGTGACCGTGACCTGATCCTGAAGATGGCCTCGGTGGTGGCGGTGGGACCTTCCTCAGACTTCCACAGGCCCTTTCTCAGGTGTCTGAGCAAGAGGTCCTGCAAGGGCGGCCTGTGCTGGTGGGGGTACAGGTGCGGTGGGGTCGGAGGCTGCATCATCTGGGGCGGCCCTCGTGTCTGGTGGTCCGTCTGGAGGTAGTACCGCGACGGACCGAAGGACGGCGGCTCCCGTACCCGAGCCGAAGCCTCTCGCTGGGTGCTGCGTCGCGATCTGGTGGCCATGGCCATGCTACTGGTTCAATGGGGCAAGGTCACCCCTGACCAGGCTCCGGTCCCATCTCACCCCGGAATCCGGAAGATGTCGTCAGGCGAGGATCGGGTTTCCTTTTTTTATCGCTGCTGGATACAAAGGGCCGTTTTGCTGCTCAGCTGCAGGAGGTTTTACTCATTACTCAACCGGGGGGGTGGGCAGGGTGACACCTGAACCGGCTATGCGATGTACCCATGACGTCATGAGAAACTGGTACCGCTAATAAATCAGTGGTTTGTGCCAGAGTTCGTTGATTACTGTTACGTAACCGGGTAATGCAATGTGACACAATAATTAGCCCAAATTGTTGTGCAACCTAATTTAGGCAAGAATTGCGATAATGGTGTGAATGACATTCTTCCAGGTGGACTCATATCGGGGTTGATCGTACGATAACGTACTGGTGAACTTGAACCAATCCCTGCTGATATGCACGAAATTTCTGGACATCACGTTAGTAACACATGTGATATTCACATAACAACAACCGCATCAATCAAGGGCCCCTAAACTCACTAAGCGTTTGACGCAATTCGGGTATAATGTCACATCATAAAACCGTAATAACGAACGTGCGCAGCCTCATGATGATATCATAGCAAAACTTGTGACACACTATATCCTTTGCAATAGTACACAGAGTCAACACTTCCCCCGTCTTTATCACTCAGCACATATTGCGATTCGGACTAGTAAAATGACCCGGAAGCATCGTATGATCCACTCTACAAGTAACCAGTTTTTTTAATAGTCGTGACGTCATGTGGAACTTTCGAAAAATAAAAATGGCAAGTACACCTGCCACACGTTATGTAAAACCGATTTCTCCTCATGACTTGACAGCGCATGCTTACTGCCAGATTGCTCCATATTGGTGCATGAACACGACTTGTTTGTTCGCCCATTTTTCCGGCTTCACATTATTATATGCAACCGGCATATTTATGGATATTAGACGACTGGCAATTCCCCCCCCCCCCTCTACCTAGCAACACAATACGTGGTTCTTTTCCCTACAACTGTCCAGTGAATCCCATATCCAGACTGAGTTTACTCACGTTCCACGCTCCTTTGTTTCACAGCCCAAGAACGGAATTTACGACCCTATAGAACCCGCCTCCCGTCAACTGTAACCTATAAAACAACCTTCACTAGCTAAAAAACCAAACTCTGGCACAGTCCATATCCATATTTAATTTTTTTGCGTTAAAAGGTGTTGCAAACACTTAACCTTGACTAGTACTTTCCAATAATAAAAAAAACATTCAGCAACACCTTGAAAATGAAACTCCCGGTTTAAAATTGTAAATATTATTCACAAATCTCCGGTTAATAAAACCACCTGCAGCAAAACAGCATCACGCACTTTTGCAATACACAACCTCCCC